>JAREIS010000054.1:1655000-1762500 GCA_030060385.1 Muscicapa striata striata
GCCAAGCGTTTCTACATCATCCCTGGACTTTTGGAGGAAGGCTGCACCCTTCTACAGGAGCACTGCTCCAGCTGAACCACACCTGCCACTGCAGGAGGATGCAGCCACCATGGAATGGGACTGTGCCAACACCCTGACTGACTGACGGGTGTCAGCTTGGATTCTGACTCTGGCAGGGTTTGGGATTGTTTTTTGTAATACTGCATTTCTATTTTAATCTTTATTCATAGTTCCCATATCTTTGCCTGAGACCCCCTTAATTTCAAATTTATAATAATTTGGAGGGAGGGGGTTTTACATTCTCCATTTCAAAGAGAAACTTCTGCCTTTATTGGCAGACACCTGTCCTTCAAACCAGGACATCCTGTCTTGCAGAAGTGACCAGGAAGCTGAGGAGAGTGACTCTCTGTAGGCACCAACCCCTGCTCTGGTTTAGAGACACCAAGGACTTACTGTGATTCAGCTGGGAGGGCAGCAAGAACTGCAGTGTTAGACGAATTACTCACTGTTCGACATTTGGGATCTTATAAAATGTTAGAGAATATTTTAAATTATGCAAATTAATATTTTCTTACAGTATATTTGGCTGTGTTCCTGGCCTGTATTATTTTTCTGTGTTGGATACCTCCATCTCCAGCAGATATTCAGTCCTTAAAAGGGGTTGGCTTTTATTTTATTCTATTTATTTTTCCACCATCTTATATTCTAAAGAGATGTAATGGATCAGCCCAGATACGTTTCATGCTGTGAGGAGAGGGAAGGCAATAGCCTAAAAATCGTTCACAATTCAACATTGAGCTGATATTTGTAAAGATGAAAACTTACTCCACAGCATCTTTACCTTGTGATTTGGATTCCATGGGGTAACTATCAGTTTCAAAAATCTCGTCATGACGCTGTTTTCAAAGTCAAATAAGGAGCTTCAGTAAGAACACACCACCCCAAGTGGCTCCCCTCCAGCTTCATAACCCCAATTTATTTTTGACATTGCACATAAGACTGAAATGATTAATCTATAGTAGATTATCTCACAAATCTGCAACAGAAGAACAGAGGATATGATTTGCTCAGGATTTGGCACACTGGCAAAGGCGTGTCACAGCAAAGGGTTTAATGAATAACACACAACAGAAAAACAAACTGGGGAGAGGCTGGGCTATTGCAGAGGGACTTTAACATGGTGCAAGGGAACCCACCAGCCCAACAGCTGCATTGACCACTGACCACTGGACTTACCATGAATATTTGAGCAAATAATTTCCATTGGCTTTCCAGAGAGACTTCTCTAAGTGTAGATGTTCCTCACAGCTTGCCTTGAGTTTGCACTTCATAAGTGCTAAGTATCTATAGAATAGAAGGAGAGGTGTTTACCCTACCTTTGCAGTTGTCCTGTGGGATCACAGGATTTGGGTTATGGAACTGCAAAGTGTAGTTGTTTGTGAAAAGTGTTGAATTCCTGGGGGAAACACAAACAACTGGATGGCTATACATGTATTGGTGCTACTGAGTGCTCTCCTTAATTTCTGAGAGTAAAGGATATCTGTGTGGAACCTCCTGCAGAATCTACTGTACTGGGAAACATTCATCATGGATAAATTTCTGCCTATGGAGTTCCTTTAAAAAGGGCGAGCATATTTTTTTTTTTTTTTGGGACATGGCCACCCCTAGCACCAAACTTATTAGCCAAAAGCAATCATATAAAGTCAGAGTAACATCCAAGTTACATTCCAAGGCACCATTTTCAGATACAAAAATGTATCTGCCAGTTAAAAAAAGTTATTACCCTTTACTATCATTTTAAAAATTGATTAGCAACACATGAAACTTCAGAAAAAATTCTCTCTTGCCTGTCTGACCTTGACCAAATGCTGAAGAGCAGCCATCAACCTGAGAGCAGGACACTGAAAAATGGAGGGCAGAGTAAAGCATCATTGTACTGTTATTGCCATTCAATGACACCTTCCTTCTGTAAAATCTCCAATTCTCCTTTTACAGTATTTCCATATTTACTAAGTAATGTGGGATAAACATGTTGCTCTAACCTTGATTTCTGCTATTTTCAGGGAGATTTACCTGCCAGTCTAGGCTGTCTTTTCTGGCATCAGAATTTGAGCAAAGTTCTCTGTGTAGTAACAGGTTTTATTAGTCTGCAATGCCCCTTCCCTTGACCTGTTTGGACTTCTCAGTTGCAGTGCTTTTGTCAATCCTTGCCTTTCTGTGTGGGGCCAGTGAAGGTCTCAGACTCTAGACACTGTGGCCAGAAACAAGGCTATTAATTTATTTGCCTGCACCATCAAGCAGCAATAGTCTTTAACTTGTTGGCCAGAGGCAAAAAGGGCATCTCTGACAGAACTGCTACAGAGGATGGTGGCAGCAGGGCAGGAATGAAAAGGCTGTGGGGCCAGAGAGCTGCCCCATGAGCCAGCCCTGCTGACAGACAGCTGTGACAGACAGCATCAAAGCACCTCTATGCTGTAACCTCCAGCCCATCAAAAGGAGATGTTAATATTTCACATTGCTGGGGTTTTGTCCCAGAGGTGAGGTCTTCAGGCTCAGCAGATGGAGCCTGCCAGGGTAGTGCTGCCACCATCCAGCTTCTGCAGCAATGCACAGCACAGGAAAGTAAAACAATGCAGGAAAATAAGGATGCTGCTGCCACAAATCCTGGGAAGCTTGAATTTAAATCCTTCCTCTGTTGAGGCCATGCTCTTCCCTAGAGTCATCAGGAATTGGTCTTTCCCTCATGCTCACCCAAGGTCCAGAAAAGGGTTTCATTTCTCTCTGCTTGGAAGTGAGTTATATGTTGGGAATTATGGAGGATTCTTGACCTGGCTGACAGCAAAGGCAGCATTAATAGCTAAAATTTAGAGAGCAAAACAGTACTTCAAGCTTTTGGGGAATTGATGCAAGTGGTTCAGCTTGATGCAAATTTCTTTCCAGGCCATTTAATGAGCAAAAATATTGTCTCCATCTCTACCTCTAGGCACTCCTGACCACAAGCTGAGATCTCAACTACAGACCACGAATGGTGGGGTGTCCAATGGCAGACATTGCCACAGAGCTTGAATTTTACACATATATGAAATATATACAAAATATAAAGGGTTTCACATCTCCAATGGGAAATATCAAGGGCCTTAGCAGACACAGAGGGCTGAAAGCATCTGCACTGAAACAGGAATAAAATGTAAAATGTAAACAAGAGGTCTTTTTTGTTGTTGTTTTTGTGAATGCCAGTAATCACAGAACTAAAGCAGTTGGATGCACCATAATTTACTACCATGAACTCCTCTTGTCTGTGTTTTTCTAAAGGCAACCATAGATGCTGAGATGGCTGCACTTTGGACAAAACAAATGCTGTAACAGGATGTAGCTGTAACAAACTGTCAAACCTCATAAACAAACAGCCATCCATTTAATCACTAATTATTAATCCAATTCTGATCTTCAGTTACTCAAAATGAACTGTTTAAAAAAAAGTGATACTTGTTAAGTCGAAAGCAATTTAAAAAACATGTGTCCAAAACTAATGCATTGTTACTGTGGAACAATCCATCTGTTATTACAAGAAAATTAGGACAGGAAAAATAAACCTTATCCCATGAAATCAGCTGTATGAAAGAAGATTCCTTTTGAAACTGCCCCCACCTGAAATCCTAACCTGAGTGCTGAAGGAGGCAGACAAGCATTAATGAGCAGGACCACAGCCTGCCCCATATTCCTGCCCCT
This sequence comes from Muscicapa striata striata, assembly GCA_030060385.1. Classification (NCBI taxonomy): domain Eukaryota; kingdom Metazoa; phylum Chordata; class Aves; order Passeriformes; family Muscicapidae; genus Muscicapa; species Muscicapa striata. The sequence continues at coordinate 1,658,730 of JAREIS010000054.1, forward strand.
CTAAAGCAGCAGAATTACAAAATGGATGGGCATGAAAGAAATTACAGATTTGCTACAGATATCTGCTGCTTAGTGCCTAAAAATCTAGTTTATGGAGCCTCTCAATCTGTGTATGGAAATGAGTCAACAGCAGAAACACTTCTGACCTCCTTGAAGATTTTTAGCATCATCTCTTCTTAAAACCTCTCCAAGCTAATAATATTGTATTCTTGGATTTTAGTTGGTTTTCTTAAAATCAAAACTGTATATATTTCAAATTTGTCAAGTGACTGGACAAAGCAGTGTTAAAAATTCAACTGCACTAATTACTAGCTGAGCAGCATAAAAACCTCTGAATAAATGTCAGTCTAGGAGATAAGCTCTTATCTTAATCTAATGACTCCACAGACTTAATTTGTCAGGCCAGCCTAGTTGATGAAAAACAGGTTTCTATTCTCCAGTGTTAGCAACCACATCTTTCCAAATCTTTGAAGTTGGATAGTAATACCATCAGTGTCATCCTGCAAAAATCTTGTGACCAAGCCAATTCCATTGCTATTGTCCTGTTACACTAATTAAAGTTGTTTTACCCCCACTGGTGTGCAATAGGTGAAAATGAAGGCAATTTATTTTTAGATTTGTTATATTCTGGGATAATCATTCCTGCTCCCCACTGCCCACAAAGATATGTTAATATTTGCAGCTCTTTCTCAGTATCAGAAAGTGAAGCTTTTTAGCAGGGCTCCACAGAAGCACAGTGCTATCCCAGGACAATTCCTGCAGTGCAGACAAAGCACACAAATATGTGTGTGTGGTTTATTTGTGTAGAGAACAGTAATTTTGAGCTCAGGCAATGAATTTGATCTTAAGAGATGATTTTAGGTTTTTGAAGTTCTTCCCTAAAGGAGCATTTGACATATTTAGAACTAAACACACCAAATGCTCATAGTGTTTGGACAAAGTGGATTAACAAATAGAAAAAAATAAATTGGCTGCAGCCAGTCTTTCCAGTTCCCCAGTCTTCAACTAACTCTTCTGATGGGAATCTTTTGTTCACAGTGCCCCATTTCAAAGGATAATATTTAAGCATTTAAGGTACTCTGTATCCCAACCCCAAAACTTAGAGGGATATGCTTAGGGTTGAGGAGCTGGGAGATGAATTTATTCTGACGATACCCAGGAAGATGACAAAGTAACAAAAACCTGATGAAAATAATAATGCTAAGGTGCAATCTACTGAGGCAAATCCAAGACACCAGTCCTGCTCTGGATGCTGTTGGCATTGACATGATTAACTTTATCAATATTAGATATATGGAGATATTTACTTGCTCTGTTGTACCTGGTTTTATAGCAGTGCAACTCCACTGACTCCAGCAGCATTTCACATCATACAACCAAGGAAAGGGAGTGGAGAGTTAGCCACCTTTTTCTAGTATTACAAAACCCCTGATGCCCAGACTGATTGATCTGGAGCCCATGTTCCTCCCCAGGCTGCAGGTGTGCAGGGGCAGGGGCAGCTCTGTGTGGGTGCAGCACAGGCCATCCTGGGATTTGTTTTGGAATGCTTTAGAAGCACTTCACTGTTTGGGAACACCCTCTTGGATAACACAGATTTAACCAATTAGATCACAAATGTCCATTCTCCTGGGTGAGAACACTGCCTATTTAAAAATTTAGTCTAAATAGGACTGCAAGGGGAGCACACAGGTAATGTGCTGCCATATCTACAAAGGTATTCAGGAGCTGGTCCATTACATTTTCATTTCAAAGGCTCATGTGTGAGCAGGACAGCCAGTTTAGCTTTTGAGCTGTCCTGGCTGTGATGTGAGCTGGGTGCCAGCACTGCAGCCTCCAGGCCATGCTGTCTAGATGGGATTCTCCACCTGCAGCAGGGCAGATCCTCAGCAGGGAGGACACAGAGGCTGACAAGAAGGGTGGGAAGCTTCATGAGCTGCAAAAACCCTTAAATCAGAAACTAATTACCCCAGCTAATTGCATCTGATGCATGCAATGGCATCTTCTAACATGCTGGCTAACACATCATTGCTTATGGCACCTTCCTGTTACTTGAGAGCCACAATACATCTTTCTTCCTGTTTTACCCACAGCCATGCAAAGGAGCAGAGTTTGCAGAGTAGTGCCAGGTGAAGTCTTCATGGTCCCTAAGGTGACCCAGAACGACAGGGCTGCTGGATAAATTAGAGGCAGATTTCCACAGATATATGAATACAGATCAGTACCTATTTCAGATTTTTAAAGCTTCTAGGCTCCATGTTGTCACTGGGAGTTGAGAGCACTCAACTTTTTTTTTTTTTTTAAAACTCAGAGCCTGAAACATATTTAAGCACTTCTGCCTATTGCTCCCTTGGATCATGACCACTGAACTCTTTGAAAGCACTGGGCTGTAGTAGTATGTATCTGATCTTCTGAACAATAATAAACATTTGGTGCATGGTCTGAAAGCTTGAGGACTCATCTGACCAAAGCTGAATTTACATCCATTGGTTTCATCCTGGAAGTGATGGCTCACTTGGAACATGCCAAATTCATTTATGTTAGGGTTATGGCCTGGAATAGCATTTTTTAGTAAGAATTAATGGCTCCTCATTTCTCCTGCTCTGAGTCACAGCTTAAATCTACAGGCCATTCCAAACACAGCTGAAACAGAAAATGAACACGTTGAAGTGAAATTTTCTAACTGACATTTGAACCCCTTCTCTCTGATGAAATCATATCTATTGATCCAGTCAAATGACTGCAGCCTCCTCAAGTCCATCCTGCAAAGTCTCCTTGACTTGCTTATTACCACAATTCTTCAGGTGCACTGTGACTGTCTTTCAGTAGAGGATGCATGCCAGCTAATCAAGCTGAAAATATGAAAACTCCCATAGATTAAATCCTAGTCCTGGTGAAAGATATGGCAAAATTCCCATGGAAACCAGTGACTACTTCTATCTTAAGACATTATCTCAAGCCTGAATTGCCATTGGAATACTGACTTCCTGATTTATGCAATGAGTTAAACTTGGAATTAACAAATTTATTGCCTTTTCCTCAGCAGCTGGAGGAGTGAAGGGGCTGGCTCACACAGGAGCCATTCCCTAGGGATGGTGTAGTGGGATCCAGCTGGCTTGGGTCAGGCTGCCCACACTTCTGGAGGTTTTGTGGTTTCATGACTCCCTTTGCTCCCTCTATACTCTCCAACACTTGCTCCTGTCATCCCACTACAAAAAAAAAAGTTTACCTGCTCTGGCCTGCAAAGGAGCCCTGCTATTTTTGGACTGCAGCCTATAAGAACAACTTTGGGTGCTAAGGAAAAATGAATAATTCTAAAAGAACAAAACTGGGTCCTTTATGGAAAAATATTGTGACTCCCAATCAGGGGGCTGTGGATCCAGATCAATTTTCATAGCAAAGAGGAATAACTCTAATCTAAACATAAAAAGGGGTCTGTCATGGTGAGATACAAAAATGTAGGGGTAGCTGTCAGGTTTGAGATTGGTCTTGATGAAGTATTAGTGCTGACAAGCCAATAATGAGCTAAGGCCCATGGTGAGGCTGCAACAAGCTGGAGCCACTTGGCTTGGCTAAATGAAGTCCAAATGTTGGCACCACTGCTGGAGGCAGGACAAGCAGAGTCAGAAGAAGCAGGATTTCTTTCTTGATTTGCAGCAGGAGTATCACAGTTGACACACCTTTGTGTGAGTGCAGGGCAGTGTGTGCCATGTTAGTGCCTTTGATGCAGCATTCCTAAAAGGAAGTGTTTGTCAATGTTGCTATAAGTGCTTGAGCACAACAGCCTTAATTCCATGTGTCAGATAAGAGAGAATTATGTTGGCTTATATTTATGACTTTTCACTTCTATCTTAGCACTAGAGATGTTTGGAGAGCAAACCAACTCTTCAGTTTGTGCTTTGCTTTGCTTTTTGTTTATCCATCTAAGTCTTGTCAGGCAAATCCACAACACTTATATACCATTGCCATATCTGCTGCAGAATAGGTGGGAAAACACATCAGAAATGCACTGAGGGGGTATTTTTGATAGGTCCCAGGTTTTGTGACTTAAGGGAAGGGTAAAGAATTGAAGGTAGGCAAGAAGTGAAGACATGCTCTGTATGTACCTGATGCACAGGTCAAGGAGAGCCACACCCAAGGAAGCACTACTGATGCCTTATATTTCTTGTAGCCCTTGGGCACAATCGGGATTCTTGAGCTGAGATTGGAAAAAGGATGAGCCTGGATCCTCAAGTGACTACCAGAACCACAGAAAAACAAAAAACTTCTAATGAATAAAGAAAAGGCCAGAATTCAAGCTGTTTGTACCAAGGTAAAGGAGCCCAGATCATCTCAGGAATTTGGGTGCTTAAGTGTCTTTGTTTAGGACCCTGCTCCAAATGTCTTTGATGACCAGGGTCAGTGTGGGTGGAGTGTTATCTCATACCTAGAGGCTGGTTAGCAAATGACTAACAGTAAAACAAAGAGAACTGCTTTGATAATTCTACCATCTGATCGTGACTGGTTTTTGAGATGGGGCCAAAGCAGGTATAAAGTTGGGTTAATCTCAATTGTCCCAAAACATGCCACACTGCCATTTCGAATGGCTGAGGAAATGTTTGGGTGAGGCTCTTGCTTTTATAGCAGTCAGGGGAGGTTTGGGTTGGATATCAGAAGTTTCTTTGCCCATTTTGCACCATTCTTCCAATCAAAGTGATTGTGAGAAATTCTGATATTCGATTTTTAATTTTTTTTTAAAATATATATGGGAAAGAGGATGCCTTTGTGCAGTGACTGTTTAAAAATACTTCAAAAGAACTTGAATCAGTCCGTGGCTGCACTATACACAAATTAAAATAATTGATTTTTTGGCAGCCTTTTAAGAGATCTATAAATTAAAGGGATTTCTGATACATTTTGGGGGACTTTATTTCATGTCTGCTTTCAGAGTGCCCTCCCTCCCAGAGCTGAAAGTCAGCCACAAAACCAGGCAAAAAACAAAACCTGCCCTCCTGACTCAGGAGCCAGTGGATCTCCTCCAGGAGTGACCATGGCTGGGCATGGTGGGTCCTGGACCTTTGCCAGCTCTGCACCCTTCCCTTCCATTTCTGCTTGGAGAACTTTGCATCAAGAAATAGAAACTGCCCCAAACCCACCCCTCTGGGGAGTTCGTTTCTCTCCTTTTCTCCATTAGTACAAACTGATTCCCTCACCCAGTTTGTGTTGCACCTGGGCTGTCCCCATTCTGTGCTCTGATGGCAATGGGTTCAGTTCTATCTGTGATGACCTAAAAATAGCACTCAATTAACATTGCATTTCAAGAATTGGAAAATTTCCCAGAAGTCCATTCTTTTTTTCTTTTTCTGTTTCATTACATTTTACAGTAATAATACACAAGCCTGTAGAAAACATGACGGGTAATGAAAAAATGTAATTAATATAAGCAGTGTAAAGCATTTTTTTTTCCCTCTGTTGTCCTTGCAGAAAATTACTGCTTTAAACTGAGCAGGATGTGAAAATGCATAAAGCAAACAGTAATATGCTGTGGTTTGTAAATATCTTATGCAAAATAGTTAAATCAACTGCTGTTTATTTTTCTTACTTTGTGTCACAAGCTCTTACTTTTTTTTTTGTTCATTACTTTTTTCATTTGTTCTCTTTTGGGGGTTAGCTCTCTTTCATCTCAAGAAAGTCACTGACTTCACTATATGTTTTTTCTGCTACAGCTAATTCTTCTCACCATCTCCTCCTGTTTGCTGGCTCTGAAATGCAACATACTCTGCAAAAGTGTAGTGAGCCAGATCCTCACTACACTGAGGATCTGCTCTCTGTTGTTTTGGGCTTAAAAAAAAAAAAAAAAAAAAAAAAAAAAAGAAAGCACTCCTATCCTACAAACAAACAACTAATTATCCCAAATCCTGCAACAGCTTTATGACTAACCAGCATTCCTGACTGTTACTGTAGGATTCTGCAGTGTTTTAACAAGGCTGCCTGGTCACAGTTTGGGAACTGGCTGTGAGCAATGCACAACATTAACTAGTATGGCACAGTACATGCCATCTCTCCTTGGAATATTTCTCCCTGGCTATCTGTAGAACTTGTAATACCCAGCAATATCTGAAGGTCACAGCAGAGTTTCTGAGCTGAAATACAAAACAGCATTCCAAACACATCTTCTGTGGCCAGACAAGAAACTGCTTATGGTTTATTTTCCCTCCCCCCTCCGCACAGCTGACATCCAGCATTAGTTATTGTTTATTTTTGTCTTGTTCCTGCTTCTAAAGGTTTCCCTTATGGCCCTGATTTATGTGAACTTTCAGATATCACTCGGGGCTTTTCTGCCTCGTCCCCTCTGATGTAGCTGGTTCCCCTGTGAAGGTAGGTTTCCCCAGCTGAAGATCTGTTCCTCTCTCCTGTGGCATTCTGTGCAGCCATTTGGAGTCCCAGATGTAGGAAATGAAATAATCCACGCTCATACAGTCATGAAAGTGCCCATCTGGCACACAGGAACATCACGCATTGGAAGCACACAAGCGTGAGCTCACTTTTGTTATGGCATTTCATAAACAGAGATGCAGTGAGCCAGCAAGTCAGGTCCTTTGGATAATAACAATCCTCTCCATCACACGTTGTGTTTAAAAAATAGGGAAAGAAGAAAATCAAGACAAACTGGGAAAATTTGCTCTGAGGAGAAATTTCTACTTGTAAACGTTTTTTTCCCAGTGGCCTGCTGTACTTATACCTCTCTGGCTCTCTCCTCTCTATGTAGATTTAAGACAATGGTGACAGCTGAAATGTAGCCAGTTAACTCTTAGTTGGCTCTGAAATCACCTCTTCCTCACTGTTCATTTAAAGGAAGAAAATATTAGATCATACTTACAAAAGTGAGTCCTATAAAAACAAATTGCATGTTACTGCTTCCTTATCACTACATAAAATTCACAGAAACAGTCTAATAAATGACCTCACCACTCAATTTTGAAGTATACAAATTAAAGACAGCAACAGATAAGCCAAGAGAGATTAATGTACAGTGTGTGTGCCTGTGTGTGTGTGTTTGCATGCCTCTTTGAGGATATACCCATATGCTGTTGACATTCAACCTCTGGAATTATAATTAGGGGAAAAGGCAGATGTGTAAATTCATCTTGCTGGGCAGCATATATATGTTGCACTAGTCCCTGTTTAATTCAGTACTTGAACACTTGAACACATTTACTCAAAGACAAAAGGTTTCTGTTGGGATATATTGGCTAATAAAGGGGTAGAATGTGATGAAACAATGAACAGCCCAAAATGATGGGCTAAGTTCAGTAGCAGTAAGTAAAGACCAAGATTATTTATACTTTTTTAGCTTTGCAAAGTAATTGAAAAAAAGATGTCCTAGGCATTTTGCTGGATGTCATTGAATGCTGTAGAGAAATCTTGGGATGTAATAAACTTCTCAAAACCCCCACAATTAGTTCTGCTGACAGTGCTGGATCTTCAGAATGATTGCTGCTCAAAGGGGTGAGATTTTTAAGGTCAGGAAAGAGCAGAAAGAGGTGTCAGGTCTCCTAAAGCATTGCTGGAAAACCTATGCCCATTCCAAAGTGGGGACATGAGCCTTCCAGGGGCAGAGGCTCCATGGTTCATGAATATTATAAATTATGGATAATAGTAAAAGAAAACAGTATCTGAATTTTACATGACCCACTTTTGTATTGTATTTGGCAAACAATATCTGGTCCAGTATATTTTAAATACTAAGTGCTAAGTTAGGAGAACGATGAGATGTTTGTAAATATGATAGACCATTACAATACACTGCTTCTCATTTGAAAAGTCAGTTGTGCAAGAAGTGATTATTGACCCATAATATGTAAATGATTGAAATACAGAAATTAATATTTGGGTCAACTCATGTATTTTTCAACCATGAAATGAAAAGCTCAGTATTCACATTCCAATTCATACATGAAAGCATTACAGCACTATTACTTGGCTGTGGTATTAATTTATTATTGTCTTAGTTAATGACATACAGAGTTATATCTCATATTTCAAATGAGGAGAAGGCATTGTATGCCACAGTAATGTTTCAATCAAGATGTCCCCTATGCTGGACTCTTCACTGGTGACAGTAAGCCAAATTCAGGGCTGATATGGAAGCAAATAAACAGCAATGCTAGCACAAAGGAGGTTTTGGCCCCAATATACCTTAAATCTTGCACAGGGAGAACTGGCTCCTGCATTGCAGCTCCTCTGTTCTGCCTGGGCTTGATTCTCATCTCCTTCACTTGAGCTTTACCCAGTGTGATGCTCCCTATTTATTGCAATTAATTCAGAAATACAGGCAGCACAGGATCAGTGCATTTAGTGCTGTGAGGCAATCCTTATTCTGAGGGTTCTGTTTCTGCTCCCTCCCCCTTTTCCCTGGGTCATGGTGACTCTGTGGAGTGTGGGGTTTAACTGCACTGGGGCAGTGCTCCTTCTCCCTGAGCCCCTCAGCCCAAGGGAATTCATTCAGCTCCATCAAACATGCCAGGCTGTGACTCCAGAGACTCAGGTGCTCTCTGCCTCCCCAGAATGAGTGTCCAAGACCCAGAGCAGCACCAACCTCTGTCCCTGGGCTGGCAAGAAACAGCCCTGAGCCTGTGGTGAGGAACACTCAGAGCAAAGGTGCCCCAGTAGGGTTGGCAATAAGGGACAACCTGTGCAAGATAGACTTTCAATATATTTATCTCTTGGACTATTATCCATTACATTTCAAATGCATTGGCTACCAAGCTTAGCTGGATTGAGTCTGACTTAAGGTCAACCATCCAAATAATTCATTAGTATCCTATAAACTGTGTGCTCTGTCTTCATGGCTTTTTATGCAAAAGTAAACAATGCCTCATTCTTTGTCCCATCAGGTATTGTATCACTTGATGGGTCTATCTCCTTAAAGAGATGCATAATTTAAATACAAATAAATGTATGAGTGAAATCCATGTAGAATGATATTCATGACAGACAAAATGAATGAAGAAGAGATGGGCAAAACAATTTAGATAATACCCAAAAGCAAAGCATCACAGCTAAATCAGGATTAACCCATGAAGCATGATGTGTTTCATGAAATGACTTTGGTATAGTCTAAAAATGTCAATGACTCAAATGAATTAAGAAGGGCAGCATTGCATCAAGTTTGTTCCAGTGCTCAAACATGTTACATACTGGATCATGTCTACAGGAAAGAGCCTGACTTTTTTTTTAGTTAAAATTATATATAATTATATTTGCACACATTTTACGGACAAAACATTAAAAAAATTATCTTGCATAAAACTATTTTATATTCGTGAGAGAAATGATTCTAAGCTGCTTTAAAAGGCAGTAGACCCAGCTCTACCTGGTTTGCAAGATAAGGTAAAGAAAATCACAGTATAAGGGCATGTTTGGGCAGTGAAGAACAAATAAAAATGGTGAAGGTGAAGCAGTGGTAGTGATGATATTCAGTGATGTAGCCACTGCCCTCATGGTGTGATTCACAAACTGCCCCCACTCTATGGGAGGGGCAACATCCTCCTGGTCCTGCCCAATTAATCATCCTCTGGTTTTCTGAGTCTCTGGTGCAAAAGGCAGACCCAGATGACTAATTCTGGCAGCAGAGGCCCTGCTTGTCAACAAGACCTCCCTTTGATAGGAGCGTGATTTGGTTTTAATTTTCTCCCAGCCCATTCATTTATTTGAGGCTAATGGCTGACATGAATCACAGGGTTAGAAGGGAGAGGCACAATTTGCACTGGAGCCTAGGAGGGATGGCATGTCCACCAGGCATGGCAGGAGCACAGGGGGCAGCTCTTGATGCTTTGGACACATGAGAAGAGGATTGGCAGAGCTACTCCTCCTAACACAGTGCCCTGCTCATAGGGAGGGCAGCATCAGCTGGCAGCACAGAGGTGTAAGCAGAAAGTGGTGCTATTTTGTGTTATTTTGTGGTATTTTGCAATGGATTCAGTGGGAGTCTCAAACTGACAAGGTGATGATTGCTGTGGCCCCAACCAAGTGAAGTCTTTGTTTAACTTTACTAGCATGAGTGAGCTAATTGGCGTCACTGGGCTTGTGTGCTCAAAAGTTCTGGCACTGTTCAAGTCCTTGGTGGGCCAGGCAGCAATGGGTGTGCAGCACCTTGCCTGGCACAGCCCTGGGACAAGCCCTGACCTTCTGCAAGGGGCTGTGCTCAGCCCCACACTCTGCACAGCCCCAAAATGCTGGGCACTGCCTAAATCACAAAACATGTTGCACCAAGGCAGATTAAACTAACAGCAAAATTAGCAGGACTCAGTCCAGCTGACTCTGTAAGAAGTTTCAGAGTTTCAAAATTAATCTTGAATTTACCTCTAACCTTGAGAACAATTGCAGAATGTAAGACTCCCTGAACATGTTAGGAAACTTGATAGGAATACCTAGGAAAAACCACATACACTTTAGATAAACCCCCCATTTTAATTGTATCAATTCTGCCAATTAATGATAATGGAATAGCAGCCCAATTAGCTAAATAGCTAATAGTTTTATCAAGCAGAGGCTGGCAATTTAAAGCAAACAAATTCATTCTAATTTTATCCCCTTGCACACCAAGATGTTTAAAGGATAATGGGGGATCCAATAAAGGATATTGCTGAAATAGAGCTACATTTAAATCACCTAATGGCTTTAAGAGTTTTACCCCAATTAACAAAGAAGAAACATGAACATCATTCAGTGATTTCCAGCATAATCTTCATTAAAGAAAATCTTCATTAAAAAAATAACATATCCTCCAACTAAGGGCAAAATTGAAAACATCACTGACTTTTCCCTTAAAAACAGTGACTTCTCCCAAAACAAAGGCTCATCTGTAGCAGCAAAAGTATCAGAGAGAAAAGACTCTCATGTCTAAGCCTCAGTATATAAATCATCTTCAAACTGTGGTCATTAGTTTTAACATAACAGTGGATTTGAATAAAGGAGATTGACCTATCTAACATATTTAAGACCAAATCCTACTGTTACCTAAATCTGAAATAAGTTAAGGCTATTGAGGAGAATCAAAAGCCTTTTCAAAACCAATAGCCAGAACAAATTCCCCATGATCATAATTTTGAGGATAAAAAATCCATTAAAGTGATGTCTTTGATTGCTATTAATGAAGCAATCTGGAATAAATCCAGAGTGATCCATATGGATAATCGAATCTCTCATTTTCTCACATTTTACAGATTTGGGCCCTGATTTATGTGACAGTGATGGGCAAAAGGCTCCTTTCCTTTTGACTCTGGGCTGCCCAGCCTAGATAGCTGATGTCAGGGTCTCTAAAGGGAGCTGGAAGAACAATGAACCCGATGCTCAAAGAAAGAAGAGCTCAAATAAATCGACTTCCAGCCTCAACCACATATCCCCAAATACCTCTCCTGCTCTGCAGGTCTTGTGAAGGTTACTGTGGGCTGCAGAAACCACCAAAGTGCTGCTAATTAACTGGCACAAAGCTCCCTCCCTGCCTCCCTCCTCAATATCCCACTCATGGCTCAGAGGTGCTTGGCACTCTCACTGCCCTGCCAGGCTCAAGCACAGACAGGGATGTCACCTGTGGGGCAGAGGTGGCCTCCAGAAAAGCCCCAGGTAAAGCCTTTGACTGAAGATTAGCTGCTTTTGGGGGAAGGTAAAAAGACTTTCCCTTCATTGTTAAGCTCTTGTTTGCCCAGTCAAGCAGTAAGAGATTTAGGCTTGTCTCCCTTTATTTATTTATTTTGTAATAATGTCATGAACTCAGAGACAAGGAACTCCCCTCATTCCTGGAGCTGTGGCCATGTCACCCTACCTGGGGGCAGGGCAGGTGCAGAAGGATCCCTGTTCTTCCCTCTACCACCCACAATGCCAACCCCAAAGTTTTACTGTTCTCCTCCTCTGCCCTTTTCTTTGATTCCAGCACCTCACCCCAGCACCAATTTTATGGCTATAAATAGATAGGTAATAGATAGATGTAGATATCCTAATAGATATAATATCTAATAGATATAGATATAGATATAGATATAGATATAGATATAGATATAGATATAGATATAGATATAGATATATCCTAACCAGCAGCAGTCTCCCCCTTCCCTGCACACCCTGCTGCCATCCAGATCACCTCCAGGAGCCAGCCTGCCTTCTTCCCTCCCCTTGCCCCTCCATCTCTTCTCTCCATCTCTCTCATGGTTGTCATTTTACCTGGTGCCTTGGTTTCTCTTGCTAAGCTGACAACTCCTCTTCTGGTTCCCTTGGATTGGCTGAAAAATTTGCCACTCATCCCAAAGTTTGAAAATTTCATCAGAAGACCAGTAGTGCTAGAAAGTAATAGAAAGTTTTCATTTGTGACTTGGCTTTTTTGCTGTCTGTAATCTCTCTCTAGGGTTGGTGCCCATCTCCTTCATCTTTCCCTAAAGACAGAATTGCCTGTGGTCTGGAAACTGTCACATTCTGCAAAATGCTCCTGACCCTATGCCACAAGGCCAGGACTGACCCCCCCCATCTCTGAGCAACACTGCCTCAGTCAGAATTCAATAATGTACTTATATTATATGAACTGGTAGGAAGTGATATTTATTTCAAACCAAATTTTAGATTTCAAGCAAGAATAAAATAAGTTAGACAGCAGGTCAATACACTTTGTACAGATATCACACTATATTTTGAACTTTCACTTTTATTATCATCCTAAATTGTCTTTGAGTCAAATTTAATTTCACAGGTGTAACAGCTCCTTTTCCTTCTAATGTACTGACTGCATACTGAAGCTCATGGGTTCAGGTTTTTTTATATACTTTTATCCAAAGCAGGTGTAAGAAGGTCTTTAGAAGTCTGATCTGTATGTAAGGAACAGTTACTAACAGAACCATCTGCCTCTCAAACAGATGAAATTATATATAAAACTTTGACTTCACAACTAACAGTCCCACTTTTGCAACTCTTTTCTGCATTTATTTGCCACTAGAAGATATGCAGCTCCAAGCTGGTTTCTTTTACAAGTGCTGCATCTATCATGTCAATCAGCATAGGCTCATGTGTCAGAGATGTCTCTTTGTAAAAAGGACACCTTGGGTGATCAGGATCAATAAAAATTGTGGTTTTTCCTTATGACAATGCAATTAGGACAGAAGCTGTCTCCTTTTCAGACTCACTGAAAATGAGGCAAACATAAAAATCTAAAACCAAGAACACAAGGCTGAAAAAACCCCAACTATTCCAATAATTTATATCTGATAATTACCAGTGGTGGATGTTCAGAAGCAGAAGTGTAAGAACAGGCCAAACACTGAAGCTTGGCCAGTGTTGTGTACCCTCCCTGTAACCTGTGGCTAGGCAATCTTGTTCAGACTTGGGCAGCATGTGGTGAGATTACCAAAATCTCCAAGCTAGACTGGAGGCCAGTTGTTGACAATTCTTGAGGCTATATAAAGATTACTGCTTTAATGTTAGGGTAAAATTACTTTTTCCTACTTTTCAGCCACCTGAAATGATACCTGCAGCTCATCTAAAGGATCTTCATTGTTCTTCACTGCCCCCAGCACTTTTCCTCAAATCCTTTAATCAGCTTGAATCTGAGAGGTGAAAGCAGACACTTCACCAGGAGCTTTTTGGAACTTGTGCTGGCACTGCAGCTCTGGACACACCTGTGAAATTGTTAGACAATTGTTAGGAAAGTTGGGAGAATTAAAGGAGTGGAACCAGCATCAATATTTTCTACTAGTGATGGGAGAGAGCAACAATTCACTACCAACACATGCCCTTGCAGATGGGTGTTTGTAAGAGCAGAAGTGCTGAGCCCTGGCACTTGTAGGATGGTTTGGAGATTGTGGAGCAGGCTTCAGGGAGCTCACCAGCCCCAGCTGGGTGATCATTTTCAATGACCACAGTACAGGTAGACATCTTATTTAATTTAAGGAGCACGCTTAGACAAGTATTTGGGAGATTCATTAATGAAATTTGACCTGGAAAGCACAGCATCTTTCATCTGTATAGAGGCAGCAAGTAAGATGGAAGGAGCATTTGGGGTGGAGTGATTCAGCCTGCTGAGCCCACCTGTCATGGCCCTGACAGAGAAGAACCTTTCCCCCATGAAATAAAGCTATCAAAAGTTAAGAGGATTTCTTTGCAGCCAGACAGGATAAAAGAAGGGATATGTGAAATTTTCTTCCTAGGTTTGTTAAGAGTCTCTACTGGCAAAACTAATGGGCAATGTAGCAAACTGTAGTCATAGGATTTTTTTTAAGAAACCAATGCCACTAGTCAGGTCTGGGACACAGATTGAAAAATACAAAAGCAGTTATGAATTCCATTAGCTTTTTTGAAACCAAAGGAATTTTACCACCACAGGAGAAAAAATTCTGCTGCTAGTTACAGTGTTCCAATTCCAGAACAACTACAGAATTACTAGTACTAAACCAAACAGAACTACTACTACTACTTCAGGTACAGGAAGAATCTGCTCCAAGCCCCTGGAATGCATGTTAGGGTTTGATGAACAGATATAACTACAGAAATAACTATCTCACTGTGTTGAGTAAGAGCAAGGGAGAGAAATCTTTTATGATGTTCTACCCTTAAAAAGAAATCTGAACTCACAGCTTATTTTATACATAAATAAATAAATAAATAAATAAATAAATAAATATGTCACCTGAAGAACAGTTGCACACACTCATTTACATAGGATTTGGTATACATCTGTGCTATTCAATAGATTATTCCAAACCTTGAGTATTTCCTATAATTACTGTCAATATGCTTGGCTTATTTGTTATAAAAGAGTTTCTAATTAGTCTTTTCAATGTGCAAAACTTCAGTTTCTCTCCCTAGTGTTTTTCATATTGTGTTTCTTATTTTATAATTCTAAGTGATAGTAAGACTTCAGGACTAATTCTGAACATGGTTTAAATTGCATGTATGTGATAATTAGGACCATGGAGGGAGGTCCTCCTGCTATGAGCAATGTCAGAAGTCCACATAATTCCAACTGGCCCTGTAACAAGTCAAACATTCCAAATTCCTATTAAATTCAACCAACACTTTGCATATTTCCCTTTATTATAGTGACATACACAATTTACCTTTAAACCCAAGCAAACCCTGTTTGCCTTCACTGAACCTCAGGAGAGTCTTTGGGAGGAACAAAACCTTCCCAGCAGTGACATTCAGAGGCTTATCACAACACACCAGGGACACAAGTAAATCTTGAGCAGTAGGGAAGAGTACAACTGTACTCTTTTCTGTAGTGAGCTTCCTCCATGTAGCAATAAAGAAGGTCGAGGTGAGCATTTTTTTTTATACCAGTCAACCCTGCAGAAAGACCAGACAAATTAAGCAGTTTTTGCCAAGCCAAAGGATAGGTTCTATCAGCAGCAAATAGCAGGAAGGTAGAAAGTTAAGTGTACAGACTCCTATCACTTACCCCTCTTTTTCTTGGGAGGAGCTTAGCACTGAATTTGCATTTAAGTAAAACCACGGCACAAGACTGACTGGATGTCTATTGGAAGAAACTGGAATATTTTCTTTTCACTTTGAGTCTTGGATTAAACTCTGAATGAGAACAGAGCCAGGCCTGATCTGTGGAGGCATACAGAAAAAATAAATTGTGCTTCTCTATTAAATTGGACATCCAAAGTACTTTATTGAATGCTGAAACGAAATGTGAAATGCCATGACAAGCTCAGGTTTTCTTTCCTGTGCAGCTTTCATTTAACACAAAGAGGCTTATTTTGCATATCATGGGGCTCTTGATCCTGAGCATTAAATATAATAGCTTCCCTAGAAGCTTTATAGCCTTGGCAAGACAGCATAGATTGGCCTTGTTGGTTGATTTGTTAATTCAAACAAGAATAGCACATTTCTAAAACTTTGGCCAAATTAACATCTTTTGACTGCTCCAATGAGCTAATATTGCAGTAGAAACCTGGAAGCAGTAATCAAGTCTTTGATGATTTATTTAGTAGGAGTCATCTTGTAGCTAATTGTTTGCAATTTTTAACCTCATTCATGTGCATTGTTGACTGTTCTTCCAGCATCTGCAGTTTTCTCCTCAAGCTTTCTTACATCTCTGTATGTATCATTTCCAGATGGCAACTCAACTTCATCACAATATTTTTATGAACTTGCCAAACCACATCCAACATCTTCAGACTCAAAAGTGAAAGATAAAATCATCCTCAGAGGGCACCTCACCCTTCTGCACCCAGGCACATGAAAAAAAAAAAAGAGCTTTAGGCTCTGACATTTTTTATTAATGATGAGTCACAGCTTAGGGGTTTTTTGGTTTGCTTTTTTTTTTTTTTTTTTGGTGTTGGAATTTTCACCTTTCTATTCTTCTCCTGGATTTCTCACCTTGAAACCATATCAAAAGAGAGTAAATGCTGGTGTGCCATGTTTCCTGTTTGTTCTGCATAAGTCAGAGATCAGAATTAACTCAAATGCTCATTTGATGGCTGTAACCTAGATCTTCCTGGTCAGTTCAAAGAAGAATCTCACTCACTGTGTGGCTTCTGTTTCCACCATGGTTTAAGGATTGTCCTGATGTCTGCTAACAGTTCTTGTCACATTTCTGCCTAATCTCATGTGATCCTTCATGAGACAAAGTCCTTCCTGGTGATTCTCTGCCTTCAATTATTCCATTGCATGACTCAGCAATTGTCATGTGTCTGTTTTGGGGTGGTTTTATGCCATGAGTGAATAAAGGGCTCTTTATGCTGGTTTCTCTCTCCTGATTTTTGTTTATGAAGAAGACTGAGTCCCTTGGGACAGGGAAGATACTCTATTTAGGCAATATTATTACCATCATCTACTGTGATCCATGCCTGTGGGAAAGATATTTTTAAAATAATAAGTTCTATTTTGCTAATGTAGCTATTGTTTAAATGTAAAATATAATTAGAGTATCCACCCAGGGTGTATGTTGTTGTGTAATTTTATAATACTACATCTAGATGAGTGTTGGCACTCTACCTATGTACTTAACCACACCCAGGAATGCTAGTATTGCAAAATTACACACATCCTGTTGACTAATTATATAATAATTAGTATTTTTAGCATTCAAAGATGCACTCAAGTCAGTTGTGCAAGACTTTATGTCACTGCAAATTAAAGACAAAGGATAACAAATATATCCAGTAACCAATGCTGTCCAGATAGCTTACTGAGCCTGGATAGAGTTTCCAGCAAACACATGTCATATTTCATACTTCATTTTAAAATGTATGACATTTTCTAAATGTTTGGCAGAACTACCACCCCACCTCCTTACTTTGGGTTATACCTTTTTTCAAAAACTGGTAAAGTATTCACTATGAGGTATGTTTTGCATTCAAAACAGTTAGATTTGTAGTCTGCCTCCTTCTGAGTTATGATTACTTATCATGACCAGAGATAATTTTTGGCTGAAAAGGCACTGTGATGTGCCTGGGGAAGGAAGATTGTTCAATGTCAACTCTGGAAGGAGTCTGGAAAATGCTCTTTTAGTTAGCAATTACTTACAAAATATCCCAAATACTGTTGTTTTAAGAAAACACTACTGATTAGCCCTCACCACTTGGATTTGGAACAGATTTTCCATGAGCCTGAGTGGAGTGACTTGATCTGGTCTCTTGATGTTGATGAGATACTGGATGAAAAGTCTGGCTCACCATATGCATTTGGGGGATTTAAGATCAGAGACTTTTTGTTGCAATCTTGTCTTACATGTGCTTAAAAAAATAAAAATTGTGTAATGTAGCTTCTAAACTTGCTGTTAATCTTAATTCAGCCAAAATCTGCAGAAGGTGGCACCGAGGCCAAGCCCTGGGCCTTGCCTAGGGCATAGTTTGATTAGCTGCAATGCACCAAGTGGATTGAATATGATGGTTCAGAGTATTTCTCTCATTGCTAGCTTCCCTGGAACACTCAGTTGTGCACACAAACCTTTATGGTGAGGAAAATAGAAAATACAGACTGTGTTCCCACCTCCAACTGGGGCTGTGAGGCAAAAGAGCAAAAGATATTTTGCACATAGCTTCATTTTTCTTCTCTTCATGAATTTGATTTCTAACCTGTCAATTAGTGAGGCAACAAATGATTTTTCAAGATTTGAAAACAAATCGCTCCCCAGGAGTTTCTGTTTGGACTGTTTCTCTTTTCATAGGGAAAGAGGTCACAGTGCAAGACCAGCTTCCTTCAGCTACTCTGAAGAGTAACTTTTTGCTGCCCTAACAAGTTAAAAATTGGTATTTTAGTCTGAACATTTGCCCTCACCAGGCAGTTACTTTTTAGTGAATTAGCACTTCTGTGAAAGCAAAGGGGGCTGTTGGGAAGGAGAATCATGCTGAAATAAATGACTCTTCAGTTTAGGGACACATGCAAGCAGCTTCCTAACTGCCCCTAAAGCCTTAGCAACCCCTCTACCCCAAATATCAGACACTTACAAGAGGCCAGCTTTCTGAATTTGTAATTTGGGCTCCTGTTACTTCTAAAGGCTCTTCTTTTATGTTCACTGCTTTCTTGCCAGGGGTGCTTTACCCATGACTGTTAGACAAGAAATTTCAGAGGGACAGGGGGACCATCCTCACCTGTTTATCTTGGTCACCACTGGCAAGCAAACAGCAACCTGATTTCCCACTGAGAACCAGTGTTTCCTCTGAGAGCAGTTGCTTGAAAAACTGTTCTTCAATATAAGGCCACAGTAGACATGACTGGTCAAATTCCTCTTTTCCCTTCTTTCCTAAATAAAAACAAAGGCACAATGCATCTCTGCACTTTGCCATGCCCCTCCAACAGAAATGCTGTGGCTCATCTGCATACATGATGAGCAGTGTTTCATTACTGAAAACAATCCATAACAAAAAATTCACCTGGCCAGCAACATAAGACCATTTTGCTTCCTGATGTGATTTTAAATGGCTGAGATATTAAACACTGAAAAACGGGGTTTATAATGGAAATACTGACAGACTATTAACTATAGCAGTGCTGCTCTAATAAATGAAATAGCCTGTCGTAATCTCTAATTCATAAATATGCAAATACAAGGTAAAGGATTTGCTCCAAAGGATGTCTCTATAATTTTAACTGACCTTTTCTGATACTAAATGAGCCTGTTGCTTCTGGTTTTATGCATTAAATAGAAAGTACAGGGAATCCTGTCTCTTTATATCCAAGGCCCACTTCAGCTCTCATAAGTGCCAGAGGCAAAATCCTTGCTACCTTCAACAGGAAAAATCTGGAATGTGAGACACCTGGCATTAAACTGAAGTCCTGACTGCACTTGATTTTAATTTCATTCTCATCTGTGTTAATTATTATTATATTAATTCTTCTGTTTGGGAGAAATTAAGCACACATTTGCCCCATGTGTCAAAGAGCTTGACCTGCCAAAAGGCACTTACTTGCTCAGTGATAAACAGACCATCAACACAATGATATAAATGTTGAATTTTCGCCAGTTTCCTGTTCTGCACCAAATGGAAGCAAATCCACTGACTTAATATTTAATAACCTAAATGTAATTTCTTTTTTTCTGCCTCGCATTGCACAGTAAAGAATTGGATGGCTAGCAGTTTTGCAAATTCCCAACCCCTAATTATTTTAAGCTATTCATCCTGGTATCTGTCCATTGATGCTCAGCCAAATTGCCAGCAGGGGAGAGATCTGTCCAATCCAGGAGCTAAATGAGTCACTGAGAGTCAATCTGTTTTTTTTTTTTCCCTTGCTGCTGGGATTTCCTTGGGTCCTGGCCTCTCTCTGCTCCAATCACACAGACACAGCTCCAGGCATGGGTCCTCTCTGGCTTCAGCTGCCTCCTGTCCCCCATTCTGCTCTGCCCAGCACAGCTGTTGGTGGGTTCTGCCCACAGAACACCAAAGCTTCCACCACTCTGCTCTCACTGCTCCTGCTCCCAAAATGAAGACATCTTGGCCTTGTTGAATTGGCTGATGAAGTCATGTATCAGGTATCTAGACAGAAAAGCAAACCACATGAATAAAATGTGTCATCTGGGTTAGATACTAATTTATTTGCCTTAAGTTCTGGGAACAATATCTGCAGGTTTTTTTTTTTTTTTTTCCCAGAGAATTCGGTTAAGTTCCATAGAAACTGAATACTAATATGATTTCTGTAGCATGGAAGACAAATAGGAAACAGAGAAAAAAAATAGACTCATCAGAAGTATTAGCTGCTCACTATCAAAATATCTGACAATGCCACAAATACAATTTATAAGCAGGAACATTTAGAGCCTAACTTTTCACTAAAAAGCAAATTCCCTGCTTCGTCCCTTTTAGGGACAGGATTCAATTACACAAAAATATGCAGCAGACTTAAGGACTGCATGTAAGATTAAGATAACTGGTATTTCATGGTAAATGATTAAATTAGCTGACACAGTTTTATCCTGAACTTTGCCATTAAAACTGACATTTTTGTGCCACGCACATTGTAGGCTGCTGGTAATCTAAACTGCCTTTCTTCTTTCAAAGACTTTAAATAGCTGAAGAACTCTTGTTCTTTACTCTATTTGCAAATGTCTGGAAAATATATCTACAATATAACAAGATGAACTAAGCACAGGACTTTTTTTTCCCCTGTCATCTATCATACAAATACCTTGAGAAAACAGCAAGGAGGTTCCAAATGCCCAGATTAAGCTCTGCAACATGCACTTTAATCAAGTAATTTATGTGACTCTACAGAGATGAGAACATGCTGTCCTCCTCATGGTGAGTGAAAATAGAGAAATGACAGAAGTCTCTTACTAAGAATTTAATTATTCCTAGTATACAATTTTAAACCACTCCATGTTTATTCCTCTCTTCTTTTCAGTCTTGCCTTTTTATGATGGCAGGAACTGTAGGAATAATTTTGATATAAACCAGACACAGAAGTGTAGGGATGAAATGAATGCAGAAATGAAGAAAGGTGGCAGGACATGCAGCCAGTGCATCCCTGAGAGGCCAAGGGTGAGCAGGAGGAGTGGGCTGTGGCTGAATCCATGGGCAATTGGATGAACTTGGTTTATTTTTACAGCTGTTTGACTTGTCCAGTGGTCAGAAAAGCAGATCTTTGTCCTTTCTTTGTAGATACATGGAGTTACATAAAAACAGTTTGTGACTCTCACAACATTTTCTTCTAAAAATTAGTACAGCCTAGAACACCTCAAATTTTCATATTAAACTATTTTCTGTGCACTGGCACAAAGATAAAAGAAATCTCCAAACACTGATGGTAGAATTTGGAGACCTGTCTCTTTACATGAACTCTGTACTAGTAACCAAGGTTTCTGCTGGAAAAGGTGGTGGAAGCTCAGCAGACACAAAAACAAAAACAAAAACAAAAACAAAAACAAAAACAAAAACAAACAAGCCAAAAAATCAGAACAAAAACAAACAAACAAAAAAAAAACACACACACACACACACACAAAAAAAAAAAACCAAACAAACAAAAAACCCAGGAAACAAAAAAAAACAACCTGTGATTTTTATTCCAGGAGAGAATTTGGCCCTTTATTCTTAGTGCAGACTTATCAGAGGTGTGTGCTATGTAATTTTGCTGCAGCAAAGTTTTTGGATAATTTTTTATCCATGAACAGTTGAGCAAGATTTGTGACTCTTTACATCTTGGATCAGTTCTAAGAAAAAGAAGAAGAAGAAACACAGCTTTTTACACAGCACCTTCCTCAGCAGTCAAAAACTGCAGTTTATACAGCACCTGCACAATCCCACCATTATCATCAAAGCATGACTTTCATCCCTGAAAATCATGATGCTCATGAAGTCAAAGAAAGGCCCACAAAGACAATTTCATTGTTTGAGAACTCATGCAAATGTTGAACATGAATGAAACTCAATCTGATTTTCATAAAATCAAACCTGTATGATGATCTCACAAACCATGTTATTCAGTTAAAACTTCTCATCTCTCCTACACTTTTTTTTGTCTTTTAAGAGATACAGCTACCTTTACTTTCTCTTTTTATGTTTTAAACTTTGAAAACCTTTCATAGCAGACATCACATGGATCATCTAGCTTTCTTATTCCAAAATGTTTCACTGATCATTCATTATTAACTGAGTAAAATGAAGGTAGCTATGATAAATTTTGGTCTATCTCAAAATATTAGAAATGATATGAAAACATCTTAATGTTAACTTTTAGATGACATATGACAGTACAGGTCCAGTTTTTTTACTGTCACATACAATGAGGCCCTTAACAACCCAATCACTTGTTATTACTTTTTTTCCCAGTTCCTGAGCACTAATAGTTTCAGCCTGCTCTGCCACTTAGCAGAGACACATTTAAACAATATAACTATCATATAATATAAAACTATAATATAAAAATATAATATAAACTAATAAACTATAATAAGGACTGGATGTGGGTAACAGGAAGCCTATCAATATCAGAGATTAGGATCCTAAAAATTTTCTAGTTCTTTTTATAATTAATGAATGTTCTTTAAACAGCTCTACATACATCTATGCCTTGATGTGAATGCTCTGGAGAGGAAATGAGGAGTCTGTGACTGTTCATAGGTCTGGGAGTGATATCTTCCAAAACATTTCAGTAACTGGTGCTCTGTTACTAAATATATATATAAACAATATTTATATATAATTAAATAATAATATTATATTTAATATTAATATTATATATTAATAAATAGTAATAATATAAATATATATTTTATGTATATATATACTGCAATATACCTGTATACAAAACTTGAAATGCTCCTTTTCAAGTGGCTGAACACAGGAATTAAACACAACCTAGAGAGGAACCACATTAAACCAGAAAAAAAAAAAAAAAAAGGAGCTGGCTCATTTTAGTATTTTAGTATTTTAGTGAGTCAAGATCCTGGATACAACTTGCTGCTTGCCATTTGGCTATCTAGACAGATGGGCTAGACTGAAGTCAGTGGGGCTCTTTGTGATGTACTCCACAACTGAACATATTTGGGAAAAGCTGCTACACTAATTTATTCATTTACATCTTAGAATGCTTTCAGTTTCTCTACAGCCACAACTCAGCTTGGGTTCTCCATGGCCAGAGAGGGTCAGGCCTATAGATAAGAGAAGCAGACAGGGACAGAAGTTGTGCAAAGCTGGCCATGGACTTAATAAGAGCTTGATTCTGTACCAATGAAATCAACAGGAGTTTGGCTCTTGTTTGCAATGGGAGGTGGATCAGTGTTTTATGCCAGCTGTTCCCTGCTGGGTAGGGATAATCCCTTTGAAACAAAATATTTAACTTGTTCTCACTCTGTTGTTGTAAGAAGGCTTCCCATGAAAATGCTTTCATGAGAATTAAAAGGTGTGTCCCATTTTTATTTCCAAATACCCCCCACCCTGTAGTATATAGTTGCTGATCCGAAAAAAAACCCCAAAAACCAACAAAACTAAAACCACCACCCTTACCTGTTATTAAACCACCTGAGTTTACAAACAATGCCACAGAAATGAGTTACAGGATGGAACTGAGTCACCTGTTTGTTCTGCTGGCCATGACAGCACTTGCACTTTCCTCAGCCAGCAGATCAGCAAGGAAACATGTTAATTCAAACTGCAATTGAAGTGGGGTCCCATGGGCAGAAGTAAAATAACTGAGGCCCCTGCAGGCAAATAGAAGATGATAAAAAATCCAAACTTCCAACAGTCATGAAAGGAATCATGTGTGGGAAAAGTATCAGAGAGATGGGAGCTAAGGAAGGACAGCATTAACAGTAAAATCTTGTACCTGTGTCCTCCAGTCTGGATCTGAGTACAGCATTTAGTCTCAGATGCTGTTTCTGTGTTTTGTTTTCATGTTTTACAGCGAAAATGAAATTCTAAAACATGGCTGATGCCCAGGTTGCTCTACAAATCAGCAGCAGTGGCTCCTTCTAGTCCCTGCATGTGCTGGTCAAGTTCAAGAAGAAAGTGAGAGTTGTGCCCATTTGCACCAGCTCTCAGTCTGGGTCACTCCCTCTGCCTCCTCTGGCTGAGGTCCATTTGGCTGACAAACCTGGAACATAAAGTCTGCTAGGTTTTATAAAGCAATTATTTAATTTTAAAAGTCTCTTTCATTGCATTCTAATGGGATTTCCATAAAATACAGAGTCCCCCACAATACCTGGGAACTTTTGCTTACACCCTAAACTATGACAATTTTTGAAGAGTTCTAGAAGACTTAAAGAGAGGAAACTTGTAGAGACAGAGCTGTTTGGCCTGGCAACTGGGAACTGAACCTACAGTAGAGTTACATCCTCCAGAAGCAGGAAACTCATGGAACCATTTGAGCCTAAGAGACTGTGACATTTTTATAGAATGAAGGGGGAACTGAGAGATGCAGTGACAGAGCTGGGAGCTGCAGCTGGCTGGCTGCTCCATGGAACATTCCCCTCATAGATTTTTATGACTCTCCTAGCCCTAATATTAAACACTTGACCTTTTTGTCAAATACTGTTTTATATTATTAGGTCGGATGATTAGTTACTAAATATACCATCTACAGTAAATAGGAAATTGTGTAGTCTGATGCTTTTAGTCTTAGACCTTTCAGGTATTGGTCCTTTGGTATTTAACATTACAACACTGAGTGCTCTTATATTAACTTAAGTCCCTTGGTAAGGAAGAAGTGCACAGCATTTTCACACAGGGCAGAGGGGTTTCTGAGGCAGCATTGCCTGAGTGGAGAATGCTGTAAACATTGTGAAGTCAGGGATAACTACAAGGCAGCTGATGCTGAACAATACACCTTATTCTATAACCTAGGAATAAGTGCATTTGCTTTTTAAAATTCTGTGAACCAGAACTTTGCAAATGACTCTGCCCTGTGTCTCTCCCCGTGGTGAACTCTTTTATTCATCCTCTCTCCTCTCACATACAGAATGGTACTAATGTTAGAAGCAGAATTGATAATCTGCTTTTTTACCTCTCCCTCCCAGCACTTCGTATTCTCTTTTGGGAAACCCTACTGTAAACCACTCCCTCCCATAAATCCCACCTCAAATATTTAGATTTAAAAGTATGTGGTTACAGACAGCATGACCCTGAATTTGTGAATATTTGTATTAGTTTTGGAAGACAAAAAAAGATCAAAAATCTTCCTGGAACTTAAAATGGTTTTAATAGGATTGGATCAAAATGCTAGTGCAGAAACATCCATTACCCTTAGAGGACAAGCTGCATGAAGAAGAAAAAAGAGACTTATTAGTAAACACTGTGGAGCTTATTTAGAAGAGCACCCCATGGAGTCCATGCAACATATTTATAGTGTACAACTTCAGCCTGGACATAGATTTATGATTTGGGTAGCTGACTCCTCATTACCAGCAAATGACAGAACTGCTTTATTTTTCAGCAGACTGGGTCTGGTTCTGATCTCAGTCCTGAAATGTAAGACTACAGCTCCAATCATTTCTGAAGAATCATTGCTGCCTGATACCAAGGTTTCAGTTAGTCTATTGGATTTAATAAGCCAGCTGCTCTAAATCCTAGAATAGTTTTCCTCTCTGTTAATTCAGGATGGTACTTGTTAGGCAAGCAAAACCCAAGGACTCACCCATTTATGTGAGCAGAGGATGAGCAGACTAAACTGCAGGATTTGGCCTCAAATTTGCAGAGCTGTAATTATATTTTCTTTGATTACACACAAGTGTGATGGAGGCAGCCCATGCACAAACCAGATAACATGACCTTTCTGCAGTTTAACTTCTTGCTATTAAAACAGGCGTGTTTGGGAACTACAAGAATTAGAAAAAATTAGGAAAAAAACAGACCTTCTAAAATCCCAGTGTCTGAAAGGTTAATGAACAGTGAATCCCAGTCAGGAGCACCACCACCTTCCTGTAACTGCTGTCCCCTTTGGTCTTCAATAATAACAGCAAAATAGTACTGAAGCTGAAGATACTCCACTGTGGTAAAGCATGGTTGTTTAGCAAACAAATACATTCAAAATAAACTTTCAAGCTTTTCTGGCCTAATCACAAGAATCAGCACATACCAGTTCATCTCAGTGCTTTGCTCCCAGTTGCTGCACACAACTCACCTGAACCCACCTGAGCTACCTTTATACTTCAAAGAAGTTTACATCTGCCCCAGCTGGAGATCTAAACTTCTGAAATCTACAGGCAAAAGTGATGATTAATTCAAATGCCCTTTTATATATGGATCTTGATGTAAGTATTGTCAGCCTTTGGCCATGTTCAGCTTCCACATCAGTAGGTGCAGAAATGGGCATGGAGCAGGAGAAGGAGCACCAAAGATAAGATGAAGTTTTTTTTTTTTTGCTGCTACTCCAACCCTTTTGTCTATGCTACTGACACAAAGATCAAAAAAGGGGTTTGTTAGAACACAGAAGGTTCATTTGCACCATTTAAGAATTTGGCTCAAGAAGTAAAATCACTGTTTACACCACAGCTGGCCTTGATTCATTGGTTTTGTTACATTACCTAATCTCTTTGCTAAAGAAAAGCCATTCTAATTCTATGTAATTGCAGCATTGCCTTGACTCTTGAAGTCCATAGAGCTCTTCCAGGACTAGGAGTGCAGAGCAGAGCAAGAATATAAAAACCCCTTATAATGTTGGTGCTTAAAACAGAGAGCCATATTTGCTGAAGGCTTCTGTAATTCTCTGGACTGTTAAAAAATAGAGTGGTATATGCATAAACCAGTTTCAAATACGTGGTAACATTTGCCATCCTATCCACTTATACCCTAAATCAGCAATTTTCTAGTCTGTGTGGCTCATCAGAGGACTTCAGTAGTAGCATTTTGCTGCAGAAATTCCATTAGCTGTATCCACAAAAAGCCACTTCTAAAATGGTGTTACCATGATGAGTTTTTCCCAAATAGGTTCAAGTGAAATAAAGGAAGTTAAACACAAAAGTCCATAGCAGGAAGTTGGTAGCAAAGCTGCAAAGAGTATGGCAAGAGACCTGGCACCAAGGTGCAGCAACTCCCTCAGCTCAAACCCATTCAAACTGCTTAGCTGTCAATCACAAGGTAGGACAGAAAATTCTTGGCAGCAGCTAGTGGGCATTAGCCAGTTATCTGTAACAAATTATGTGATTCATTCTCAGAATTGGAATTAGGAAGCAACTAGATTTCACTGAATCTGTTTTTCATCCCATGTACACCAAAGTGTGCTGTGCCTATTCTCCCTCTCTCTCTATCTGAAGGACTTTGTTTCTCAGTGAACCTAACAACATCCACTGGCTTCCTTGATGCAAAATCTCCCTCTTGAGAGTGAGGAAACTGTTCCACATAATGAGAAATCAAAATTCAGATTCCATCTCTAGAAGACCATTTCCCAGTTACACCATTTTGTTCTCATCCTGCATAGTTTTCAAGCACAATTTACCAAATGTGATATAACCACCCACAGTCAGTCAGACTTGGGGATATTTGCCCTCTTCTGTATTACCCAAGGACATTAAATGTTTTAATTGGAGCAAATACACATAGATATCTGATATAAATCATTATGACCTTTGGCCAAAACATATGTTTTAGCTGTGGGCTTGTTTTGCTATGGCTCACCATTTTTTTCCATTAGCAGAAAGGATAACACAGGCTATGTTTGTTGAGAAGCAGTTTTCTTATAAATCAGGCCAAAACACAGTGGCTCAGCTTCTTCATCTAGGATCTTCAGGTCTGCACTGCAACCAGACATGTCCCAGACACCATCTGCCCATCTGTGCAAATGTCAGCACAGCCACACCACTGCAGCCAGGACGTCTTGAGAAAACAGTTAGTCATGCTGAGAAAGTCTAATATCCTCAGCCACAAAGTTCTAAAGATAACTATGATGGTTCCATAGCTCAAAAAATGAGAAAATGTGTATATAAGAACAAAAATTTGACACATGGGAAGTGTAAGGTGTTATAAATACAGTTGCTGGCATTAACACAATGTGTTATATTCTAAAAAAGCAAAGCATAGCAAATATGTCCTTTTAAAACACAAAAGCAAAAGCTTTGCCTTTACCCACTAATGTTTCTAAGCTATTTATGCTCAGTCCAGCTCCTGTCAGCTCATCACAAGCTGTGTGTTTTCATTGCAATCTACTGCACAGCATCACTCCAGCTCAGCTGGCATCTCTTGAAGAAAACAAGATGGATTTCACTCCTTAGCTCCACATCTACCCTACATCAATCCCTACACACAGAACTCCCTTTCTCTCTCTAACAGTGGGATGGTGGTGGGCCAGCTCCAACACCTCACTCATCCATCTCCTTCTCTGCTCAGGCACCTGTCAGCCCCCACGTTCTTGGTGCAAAATGCACCATTTCTCAGGCCTGAATATTTCACTGGTATGGTTCATGCCTTGTTCACCAAATATTGCAGCAGGGAAGGGACAAAAGTCAGAGGGCCTTACTAATAAGGCTTTATTTTGTAAAGTCTTCCAGAGCATCTGGGGCCTCCAGGACACCTCCCTGTGATTATATTGAAATGGTTGAGGAAGGTGAGCTGACTAGATTCTGGAGTATTTATTTTATTTCTATTATTATAGTTGAGGCATGTGAGTAATTTCAGTGCAGTTTTGTCATCACTGATGACAGAGAATGTGACACATGAATAACACACTGATATGTTTTTTAAATAAGAAGCAAAGACCTCCTTTCAAGACTGGATACCACAAAAATTGCTATTAGCAAATCTGTACAGCAAGCAAAGATGGATACCAATGATACACTCCAAACAAAATGGCTGGGCATTCAAGTTAATCTTGTTTGGCACAGTGCAGGTTGGAACTCCAGATGGATGCAAGCCTGGGGGGAAAGACACATCTGCCTACAGAGTAGCTGCTAATACTGATGTGAGATTTCTTATCTTTTTTCCCCATTTTATCAGTGGGATCTAACTTCCCTTTTTCACACAAGGGTCACATCACTTTACCTGTTACTTTTATTGGTTGATTAAACCAACAAAGCAATTACCTATCCATCCTGTGATCTATTAAGGCAGGACTCATTGAGAGACCTCTGCAGACAATCAGCTGTGCTGAATGTTCTAATTTTATAGCTCTTGAGACTCAAATTCCTAAACTACAAAAAGGTTTATTCTTCCACTTAATAGTCAGATTGTAGGTTTAAGTGGGTGACATTAGCAATTTTCCAGCAAAGGTAGGAAACTTCTGTCATGGTATGGTTACATGACTTCATCAGAGCCACTTACATACATACTGTAATACATTATTTTTGCTGAATATTGCTAATTCTTCCTGTGCTTTGCCACTGCATCTGAGTCAGACCAAAGTCCAGACATGATGTCTGCTTCCTGTGGCTGTTTCACATTGCTTTTGTGGCAAAATGGCTGATAGGAGAGAAGAAAGTCTTTGAAGTGTTCTGACAATTTCTGTCAAGAAGATCCCAAAAGCATGGATAAATGTTTTTTTCTCTCCCAGAACTCACAGCTAAAGTATCAGAGGGTTCACTGCTGTTACTTTACTTTTTCAAAACCCATATGAAACCACTTGAGGATATTGTGAAATGGCATAGGCTACAATGTCATCAATATCCTGATGACACCAAGCTCTACGTCTCCTTTTCATTGAAGCCATATGTTACAGCTTCCTTGTGTCTGGCAGAGATAAGACATGGATGAAAGCCAGTTGGCTGAAGCTTTCTCTAGATAACATGAAGGTAGTATATGGGTTTGGCAAGGGAAAAGTGTTTTGAGTTGACAAAAATCTGCTTCCAAAGTTGAGGGAGATTCCCGTTGTCAAAATGCACAAGGGATTCACTGCCTCCTACCTCATCCTGAAGGCAAAAGTGACCCCAATCTATGTTTCTTGCTAGATTTTACTCACTAGGTGCTCACTGCCTTTCAGTTGACCACTCTGTGTTGGCCAGGCACACAAAGTCAAAAAAGGCTCTGTTATGCTTTTGTCATTACTCTCAGATATTGTCTAGTCTATTCATAAAGATGTCCAGTGACAGAGACCCCATTCCTTCCTGATCTACTGATGTATTCCTATGGGAATACCAAGTATTTACTAATGATTAACTGACACCTCTCTTACCATAACTGAAACCTGTTAGTACTTATTTTCCTCAGAAACATATGAAAGGATTTCTTTGATATCCTTTTCTTTGGACCAGTGTTTCTCGTGTAGTTGAAAAACCACATTATCTTCTTTAAGACCCTTGCTTAGGTTAGACAATCTCAAATCATTCAATCTTTCTGCACAGAACAATTCATATTTTAGACTTCTGAATATGCTTTTTGCTCTCTTCTCCAGCTGGACTGTATTTCTTGAAATGCAAGCCCCAAATTGAGGTCACAGTAAATCAAGTGACATTTTAAGCTTCTATTAAATAGAGGTGGGCAGTAGCACCATTTCTGCTCCAGGCCTTTCTGACATATTTACTGGGTGGAGGATTATTCCTTGTTATCTCTGCAGCATGATAATATGCACTCAGCCTCCCAAACAAAACTATGCTTAGATAGCACAGAGACACACAAGGCAATGCAAACACAACAAATTCTATTCTCATATTCCAAATTCTCAGCAATATTTGATGTTTTGGGTAACATTAGGCTCCTCTAAGTTGTCATCTTTTTTCCCTGCAATTCAGAGCTCTCAACTGTTGAGCCTTCCTCTCATCACACCAATTTTTTTTAGTTCCACCATTAAGTGGAACCTTTCTTTTATAAAGCATTCTGCCCTGATCCACTTTCATGTCCAATGCTGCTGATTCTTCCAAAAACTTGAGTCCTTATTGCTCCTTTTATTCTTTCTTAGTCCTGGCAGAAATTTCCACTGCTCACTTTCTCCCTGCTTCTCTCAAATGAAGAAGCAGGAAGAATTAATTATCTCAGTCCCTTGGACTAGATGACCATGAAGTTTAATACTCTAGCACTGTCACTCATCTGGCTGGCATGGGACATTTCCCTGCTAGCAGCCTTTCCATGAGCCCAGCTAGAAGCCACAAACTGGATAAACAGACAAGGTACCTACCAGCCACCACAGGATCACCCTTGGTCACATTTGCAGGTGAGGGACACAGGTTCATCCCTTCCAGAGCACACTTCACCCTTGGCATAAGTCTCTTGTCTTTCATTTCCACACTGCTTCACTGCCATGATGGGACTACTCTGGAAGCAAAGAAGGAAACTCCTCAGAAGCTTTGACTAATACAGAGTGAGGTTACTTATGCAAGGCAGAGAAAAATGAATTAAAAAGGATAAATTTCTTCATATTTGCATGAACTCCAAATGCATGCTGGCCTGATTACCTTGATGCCCAGCTTTCTTCAATACAAACACTGATTTGGGCAAAGTAGCTCTGTAGGCAGAATACTGCACCTCTTCTCAATAAAGGCTCAATAAAACAGGTGACTGGGAGAGTCAGAAACTTTTTAGAAAATAAGTAAAATTAAGTTTATAGAAAAACAAGGATGATGACCAAACAAGACTGCAATTTTTAATTACTCTATCTGCTAAAGAGGTAGGCAATATTTATGTAAATTACATAGACTCCATGTAGCACAAAGAAGTTACTGTTCTTCCTCCCACTCCCTTAATGAAATTTATGATTCTGCAATTTATTAAGTGCTTCTCTCACATGTGGAAAAAAAAAAAAAAAAAAATCTTCAAGACACCCCCAGAGGAGCGCAAAAGGCAGCCAGCTGATGCAAACAGCACATCAGAGTTTTATGCAGGAACTAGGAGTACTAAAATGGGGAACCAGACACTCTGGAAAAATTCCTAATAGTGTTGGTGTTCAGGTTAGGCTATCTAGGGAGAGAAGTAATCTGTTCTCAAATAATTACTGTGGATTTTTGGTGAATGTAGTGCCATTCATGAAGCAGCTACCCAGATCTGTCATGTGAACAGCCAAGATTTCATGGCTTTCTGACTAGATTTTAAGGGGAATGTTATGGGGCCCTCATGTTTCATGCCCTGGAATTAGAAACTGCACAGTGACCATCTTAGTACTTAACATATAAATTAATTTAGTATAAATAACAGCCCTGAAGAACTGCAAGCTTTGTTATCTGCACACCAGAGCATTTTTCAGTGTTTTAAGAAAAAAAAAACCATGTAAATATGAAGACCCTGAGGTTTCCAGAGAAGACCCTGAGGTTTTCACAGAAAGCTCTGGTTAAAAAGAAATGACAACAGACTCACACTCAAGGGGGAAGGACAGCATGGCTAAGTGTAAAGAACAGCTGGGCTATATGTAATGTTACAGTTATTTTTCTGTGCTTCCTCTAGGATGAACCAAAGACCCTATTTTGCTGGATGCTGAGTGCCCTAAAGTCCCATTACACATCTCAGGAAAGAACCTTAATGGTTTTATTGGGACCCATATCTGCACATATAACACAGCCTTTGAAGATGAAAGGATTTTTTTTTTTCTCTGCTTCCATTTGTTACCTCTTGGTTGACATGTTCCTATATGGACACACAGTCCCCAGATATCTATTCCCTTATCAGAGACATCAATAACATTCCCAGAGGAAAAACTCTGGAGCACCCATGAAAGTCAGAAGTGTGAGGAATACATCTCAGATGATGCAGATGCAGTCGCTGCTGTATGATCAGATAAGCAACATTGCAAGTTCATTTTTGTATGCTAAATAAAATAAAAATGTCAATATTTACACATAACCTTCAAGGCTCTTACATTTGCAGCTCTTTAGTATTCAGTGCAGACCACGTTTTCTTTAGTCCGTTACCAACAGCTTGGAAATTTAGTTAGAGGATGCAACCCAAATGTTCATCCAAATGTTGTTTCCAAATGGTCATCTTGAAAAATGCTGTTTAAAAGGATGAAACCTTTATGTGAAGATATAAGAGCCCATGCACAGAGTGATATAAACAGCAAGGAAATCATCTGAAGATTAAAACCACTAATGATAAAGATATTACTGTTAGGCATAGTTTAATTTGTTGGTAACTAAATCACCAGAGGCTTTTTACAGCCTTCTTGGAACCTGGCTATTGTGTACTGCACATTCAACCTCTAAGTGTACAGTGACACAAACAAATAAAAGCAATCATAACAGTTGAAATGTAGTTAGGGACACAATTGAGAACATCTGTATTGTAAGCAGAAATAAATTAGAAATACTGAAGTGTTTTGTAGCTGTGAAACTGAGGGATAAAAGAATAACCTACAGCACCTGGATTAAGCAGTTGTAAATAATGTATAAAGGAAAAATCTCATTACCCCCTGTGTAAACTCCCCCCCAATGAAATATATTTTATGAATGTTGCATCACAGTAATAAATGCAGCATTTGTTTTCCCCATAAACTTTCCATTTCATGACTATAAGATAGTTTGGATTTGGAAATAATGGCCAGTGAATGCACTGTTTGCAGGATTAGTTTCCCTCAACAAGCAGCTTTGAACTGACCTTCAGTTTTTGTGGGCTAAAGAGCAGGGACTTACACAGGCTTAGCAGAACTCATCTTTGTGCCTACAAAGCTGTGTCTGTCTTCTCCAGTTGCAGCAGAACTATACTATACAAACAAATCCAAAAGGACCACTAGAGAGTATTTAGACTCTGAGCCTTGAGTGTTGTAATTGCCTGATATCATGAAAGATTTGATGAGATTGTATTAGGTAATAACCAGATACAAATGTGGAGAAGTTTTTCCTTTGTAAAAAAAAGAGGTCTTACAGGAGAGTGCTGCATGCTGCAAGATACAGAGCTTCTACTAACAGTAAAAAGAGCAAATGCCACAGAAAAAAAACTGTAATGCTTTTACATACCCAGTTTTCCTTTGCAAATATTCTCAGTTTTGTGTAAAAGTGCCAGGACTTGATTCCTTGCTCATGCCAGCTTTGGACTATCAGATTTGCTGAAGTACTCAACAGATTTATTCTAGATTTAGGCAGTGTATTACTGTCAAATCAAACCATTAGCTTTCTCTTGGAGCTATCTTGATTCCCACACATGGAAGGGGTCAGCTGCCTGAAGATCCAGGGCACTGATCCCCTTGGGTGAGTCTGGAATCATCTGTACACCCAATACAAAATCACCAAGCCACAGCCTGGTGAAACAGGTGAGAATGAGGATGAGATGCCACAGAGGAAGTCAGCATCTAGAGTCAAACTGAAACCTAACAGATTACAAATTAAAAGGGTAAGAACTTCCCACTAGCTGAGAGAGATAAAATGTCACAAACATAAAAACATTATAAAGTTAGGCTTGAGACTGTAGTGCTTTCCCTTTATGATTAATGATTGGGCTCAACAAGGATGGGAAGGGCAAAGCAAAGTTCCTCTTGAACCAGCTTAAAAATGCCACAGCTAAAGAAAAAAAATATAGGAACATCAATTTAAAAAAATAACAAAACAAACCCCCTCTACTAAAATGTAAAGGTCAGGAAAGATTTGGGTGTTTTAAAATGCTGTCTTGAAGAAATTTCATAAAGGTTAAGATGTCATGTAGTTTCAGAGTTATGGGCACTGGAGGGGGGTCCTTGAGTGCCAGCTACTCCTGGGGCCACTCACTGACTGTGAGCTGCAGTGACAGTGGGCAGCAGGAGGCTGGAGGAGCAGAAACCATCACTGTGCCACTGGGGAAAACCCATGTCTTGCTCCCCAAAGAACAAAGAATATTTCAGCATCTGAGATTCAGGCATAAAATAAATAAAATAATAAATAGATAAACATAGATAAAAATAGAAAAAAACGTGCCTTAAAAATAAGAGTCTCATTTAAACTGTCAAGAACAAGCATGGTCTGCATTCAGGCTCTCCAGCTCAGCTCACTGTGCCTGGGAGCAGCAGGAGGCACAGCAGGCATGGTACAGAGAGCCCAAGGAGCTCCTGGTGGCAACCAGGCTCCAAACAACATGTGGATTCCTTGTGGTTCAAAATCCCTGAGGGCACACAGGACAGAACAGGAGCTGTCCCCTCTCTCCTCTGTTCTTTCACACAGCATTGCTGTTTTGTATGGAATAAGATTTTCAAGCTTGCATCAATGGAGTAAGAGCTACCTTTCTCTGCTTCAAATATTCCCTGATAGCCCATTTTACCTTGCTTTCTGCTTTTGGCATGCTGGCTACCCTAGTGATTTTGCAGATTCTTTGACAGCAGCTACCCAAAGCTCCTACATGGGAACTGTGGGTGTGGGCAAAGCACAGCATCCACCACTATCCCTTGACAAATAAAACCTATTCCAAAATGATGTGAATTTCACTCACAGACAAAAGGTGAACTATGAAAAGGTGAACTATTTGCTCTTAATGACCAAATGATTGCTACACAGAGGCTGTAAAATAACAGAGAGAGAAGATCTTAGGAAACCTATACCAGTTCTGGACAAATGCTATATGGAGGGTAAAATAAAAATAAGAGAATGTTGTCATCAAAACACCATCAAGACCATTTTTCACCACATATGGATGGTACTGTTCCAGCTGAAGGTGTAATGAATAAAATGGTCTTAAGTTTATGTTAGAGCTTAACCTCTTTTGCCTGTGTCTCCTTTTGCTCCATTTTGTCCTTTTCTATATCCATCTGTTGCACACTGCAAGTTCCCTGTGCCAGCTACCATGAGAACTGATTTTCAGCCCTCTCTCAGAGCTTTGCACTGCTCAGGAGAGCAGAGGGAAAACCAGGTCTGTTACCCTGAGAACTCCTTGCATTGTGAGGTTTTGCTCAAAAATCTCTTGCCCTGCAAAGGGAATATAGTAAGAACAGGACAAGACACAGCCTCAGAAACCTGGACTGCCAAGCCAAGAATGGAGAGAAAAGTAGCTTAGTTTAGTTTTCCCTGCCCTTAGTCAGTCAGATGTGTAGTAGGGTATGGCTACAGGTATGTGCAGCAGAGTGTGCTCTGGGTATCACCACTTGCCTTTTTTACTCTTTGAAGAATGCCATGCAAAATTACAGTGCTGTATAAATAGTTGCTATAATAAATAATAATAATGGCAGCAAAACTTCCCCCAGCGTTGTGTTTCTCTTTCCTTGGTTTACATAACTGCCTTGTTTCTCAGAAACATCCTCCAAAAGTTGCAATTTTTTCTGCCAGACTAGTACATACAATTATTTCTCTGAAAAGCTGAAATACTCTGCTTTAGATAGCAAAACAAGATGTTAGCCCAGTAAGTTTAGATACAGCAGAAATGCAATTAGTTAATAGACTCTTTATAGAAAATTAATGTATCTTTATAATTCTTGGAAAAACCTGCATAGCTAAAATGATTCTTCACTCAGCAAACAAAGCAAAGACATTTTCTTCTGTCCACTGTGTACATCTGGGTGGACAAAGAAGAAAACCCAGGCTCATGTGCATAGGCAAAGCAGCTCCCAGCATCACCTCCCCTTGTTCTCACCCTCTAAGCACACACTGTGCATTCTCAGAGGCTGCTGGCTCACATAAGTCTAGTTTTATTTATAGTTTCCCTCAATACAGAAAACGTATTTGAACATATTTGTCTTTTCCCTCTCTGTCAGAGACACAGATGTGTATGTATACATATGCATGCACATGCAAAACATTCACACCTACCATACTCTTGAGTTTAGCATCAAAATGATGTTGAAACACATTATTAGGGCCTATTTTTCTATCTGAAACTGGCTAGATTTTCCCCTAACAGCTGCACTCAAGATTTTAATTAAATAATACCAGTTGTGCCTTATTTAACTAAGCCAGCACATCTTCCTTATGTTTGGGAATACTGATTTTTTAATTTTAATTTTTTTCTAATGATTAGGTTTGTATTCTGATGTGTAGCACTCTATAGCTAACAAAACCTTCAAACCAATGTAACATTATATAGGTAAGGAAGGGGCATTTTTTTGGCTAGGGCAAATTTTGGCCACATTTTTAGCAGGCTTAATTTAAGCCAACAAATTTATCCCTGAAAAACAAATATGGGTCTAGTCAAACTCCTTGTAGCTTTGGTTCTCTGATTTGCTGCTGCAAACTGACAGACAACAAGCTGAAGGCAATCTTGCTAGGCATGTTCCTCTTAGACCATAAAAAACTGTTAGTCTTTGGAGACATCATCTCTGTTGCTGATGCTATTTAATCAAAGATGGGTTTTAGGGAAGTTGAGTATCTACAGTGTTTGAATTTAGTGATAAATTAAATAAAAGTTGTAATGGATCCCTGATCCATCTGTCAGCATCTGTAAAATGCCCTACAAAGGAACCAAAATCAAGGTGTATTATCAGCTTTGATATTGATGGTGAAAAGTTCTTGTACAAGTGAAAGATGAAGGGAGGCTGAACAACTCCCTCATTCTGGTAAATACTGTAAAAGTTTTTACTTCATGGTTTTTACCTGGGAAATGCAACTCTTGATACATTTGCCTCACAGAAATTACTGGTTACCAATGCAAAAGCCCAGAGAGAATAGGAGCAGAAAATTGTTCAAGAAGATTGTTCAAGAGTAAGAACTCCCCTGAGCTTTAACACAGTGAAGATCTTGCTCCTGAAAAGGAGAGTCAGAGTGACTGCTGACACAGCAGAGGTTTGGAACCTGGCCCTGTGAGCTGCACCTTCCCTTTATCACCTGCCCACCAAGCCCCATCACCAATTACCATCAAGTCAGTTGAGATCTACATGATGAGCAGGAAATAGTACTTGTAAAATCAGCTTAAAGGGGAACACATCTTGGAAGCAGTGCAAGCAGGTGGGACAAGCCTGACTAGGTGCTGGTGTGATTTACAATGAGAAAAGCAGGGTGCATTTTCTGTGGAACTTTATTAGTGCCTTGTCCTTGGAGGTGGCAAAAGGCTTCTCTTCTGTAATTGTCATATACACCACTCTAGAATAAACAGAGCATGCAGAGTGTGCTACCCAGAGCTGCAGGGGGGAACAGCCCCCTGCCTGGGCTGGGGGAGGCAGTTATAGAAAAACAGGAACCTGCAAGAGCAGCCACAAGTCTGTAACTTTAAGACAAATAAATATATTTGCATCTACAGGGAAGAAGAGTGCCATATCTGAAAAAGTGCTAAAGATTTTCTCAGCCATCACACAATTTGTCTCCATGATACTTTGCTTCCAGTGTCATCTACATTACATCCTATCTGTCATTGGAGTCAATCTCAACAGCTGCTTGACATGGCTCTAATCAAGACAGATACAAACCCCAGAAACAAAGGTATTGTTGCCCCCAAAGCAAAGTTGACAGAATTGGCTGGTATGTTTATTTAAATAGCTCATATCTATCCTGTTAGCACGTTCCAAATCAAAGTCCACATTGTTTATTTTAAAGTGAATTTTGGTCTCCTGCTCTCCTTTGTTTATGAATGTCTATGTTTCTGACAGCTGATAAAGGGCATGCTGAAGATTTACAGTACCCACAGCTGGTTGTGTGGTGCAATGAGACTTTCCCCATGTAAATTTGCTCTGTGTGCCCCAGAAAAAACTCCCCAGTGAGAGCTGAGTCTCATGGTGAGGACAGCTTGCCTTACCCTGTACTGTTTTTCCTTTCACTGTGGGAAAATTGCTGTATGTTAAAGCCTTGTAAAAGTGACTCTGGGACAGCTGGAAGCCCTTCCTCAGGTGGAATCTATGGGAACAGAAGTGGAACTGGCATCATGTGCCTCATGCCCAGTCCAACAGTGCAGTTTCTATGCCCTGACAAAATGGTCACATGGTTCTAAGTAGGAGTAAAATTTTATGTGCCATTTAAGATTTATTTACTTATACCTCAGTAATTCCACTGCCTTGTTACTGCTCTAACTCTGGAGAGAGTCAGTCTAGAGACTCCTGCTTTTGCAAATCCAAATTCTATCTCCTTTGGCAAGGACAGATAGAAAAGAGTCCATGAACTGAAATACCCAGAATCTTTGGCTCCAGGTCAAAAACGTATCACTTTTGGCCATCTTTGGTCAATTTGCTTCACACTTTCCCAGTAGTGGCATGGCATGGGGATCTGTGTTGTTCAAGAGCTTCACATTTTTCCTCTATCATTAGAAACTTGGTGTTCAAAACCATTGTGAGATGGCCAG
The DNA here is from genome assembly GCA_030060385.1 of Muscicapa striata striata. Classification (NCBI taxonomy): domain Eukaryota; kingdom Metazoa; phylum Chordata; class Aves; order Passeriformes; family Muscicapidae; genus Muscicapa; species Muscicapa striata. The sequence goes on from JAREIS010000054.1 coordinate 1,697,639, forward strand.
GGCAGCATCATATTCTCTTTCAACACATGCCAAGAAGGAACTCTACACATTTGCAATGCTTATACACTGCATCACATCACCTTTTGGTTTACAGAAATCCTTGGCAAGACTATCAAAGCCAGGGTAGAGACACACATAAATGAGCTATCTGCAGGTGAGGACTGCACAGGAGGTGTCCTGGTCTAATTCTTGACTACTCCCAAGCACCCAGGGTTAAAGTATGCTTGGGCATGTGCCATGTGCTCTAGCAACTTCCAGCTCTTGCTTGGTAAATAAGATTCAAGTTCTTTGTCTTTACACTGCAAAACGATCCCTTACAGATCTAACAAATGGTGTAATTGGATAAGTAGACACCTGTTAGTCATAGGACCTGACAAAAGGTAAGGAAAAAATAGAAAGACATGCATAAAAAGAGAATGAAAAAAACATGCCAAGAGAAAATATGACACACATACTTTATACATGTTTAATTTCTGTTGTTTTGGTTGGAAAACAGCTGCAGGTGTCCTCTAATTATATCACCATTTTCACAAATATCAACTGTCATATTTAATTTGTTACATTTCCCATCCAGCCTCCTCAAACGGTGCACTTCTTTTCATTACACATTTAGTGCCAGAGTTTCTAACAGTCAAGCTAACTTTCAAGCAAGTCAATTAATGCATTATTTACAAGTGAAATGTTATTAAAAACAGATTCTTAATTTACTAATGATTTAGTAGACCCCAGGCAGTATTCCAATTTGTTTTTATTGAAATTGGAAGAACATTTAGAACAAAGGGGAAAGTAATGTCAAGGATATTTTGGCCTATTTGTCTGTGCTGTACTTTCTGTGGTATTATGTCTACCCCTACATCTTCCCTCCCTCTTTTTTATATTGTATTTTTAATACATAACCTAACCAGTTGCAGCATGATTGAGGGGAAAGGTCTATGAAAAATGAAAAACAGCACAAACACTATTGTGAGTTTTGTTTTTAAAAAGCACCAGGCAGTCTGGAATGACTCAATACACATGTTCACCATACAATACAGCATATTTTGATTTACAGCGCTGTTCTAGCAGCACAGCAGGTTAAGAAGGTTAGAAGTCAAGGGAAATTAAATGTTATTAGCATTCCACCATTGTTGTTCTGTACAAAAGTGAGTATGTAACTTTTCAAATGCATTTTTAAACTCAAATTTGTTTCTGAGGCTTTTAGCTTGTCAGAAACTTTTATGAGCACGTGTGTACTTCTTTGTCCTTTCCCTTTTTTGCTCCTTTTCCTCTCCTATCTGTGCCCATTCAGGATGTTCATTAAAGAATAATTCCACTCCTACCTTCTCTCTCTGCCAAACTGCCATTACCTACAATAATGCTGTTGCCATTAAAATGTTGACATTGACTTTTAGGGCCACTTAATACCGGAAATATCTGTGATTCAGTGGCAACACTAATCAGTGGCAAACACTAAGCATCAACATTTGAATGGTGACCAAGATAGTGTCAAGATATTTCTTTCTGTTTGTTTTTGTGTGGGAATAAATGAAACCAAAGCAGGAATTAATGATCAAAGTGTGTTTTACCCCCACAGGGTGGGATATACCCAAACCACGTGGCTTTAATTTGGCTTTAAGGGCAGGGTGGGGAGTGGCACTCCCAGGTTTGGGGACACCTAACTCAGAGCCAGGTGGGGACACCTTCACTGGGAGAGCTGCATGTGGCCAAGGAGGCTGGGACAGGCAATGTCCAATTTGGACATAGCAGCTCCAGCAGTCTTGGTGAGGAAATGGGGAGGCTGAGAGGCATTTCAGAGAGCAGATAAGGGCCCAGAAAGTTTGTGGGCAAAATACTACCACACCTAACTACATGAGAGTCAACCCAGATAAGCCTACACCACCACTACCTCTTCTAAAGCTGAAGCCTCTTTGTGCCTCAGACTGTTATTTGTAAAACAGGGATAACACTGCTCCTGTACCTTGCAAAGCTGATCATCCAGTAATTATTTGGGATGATCTTTATGAAGGCAACATAGCACAAGTCAGGCTGATAGATCTGTACCTTTCCCTACTAACTCCTGATGTATTTGGGAGACCTCCTGTAGGTGACAATTTCTTAGGGTTGTGTGTGAACTCAAATGAACCAGGCTGGTGATGAAATCCCCCTTTACTGGCAGTAAAAGCTGTAATCCCTGCCCTGTCACCCAGCACCTTGTGTTCCTGTAGGTTACTGGGTGCCTGACCCAGCCCTGGTTTGCCAGGCTGGCTGTGCACTGCCCTCCTGAGTGTCTGGTGGCCAGCTCTTCTGCTGCCTTGGTCCCTGACCACTTGAGGCTCATTTTTTGCTGAAGGATCATCAGAGCTTTGACCCTTGTCTACCTCCCCAGAAGCTGCTGACATCCAGTGCTGCCCCAGCCCACCTGCTGTGGCTGGTTCAGAGCAGGGTCAGGAGCCCCCAGCCAGCATGAACCCAGCTGGCTTAGCTTAGGTACAGGGGCAGGAGCTCTGGGTTGAAAAGCTGCTGTTCTCATTTCTGCTGATGAGCTGTTGTGCTGGATCATTGCTAAAGAAGTCATCAGAAAGTTTCAGACTTTGCAAACTAATGCTGTGTTTATTAAACTTTCCAATCATTCCTCTCTACTATCTGTGTTTCACATACCGTGAAACTGCACTACACTGTGCAATTGAATTAGTTGTACAGTGACTCAAAGGCATTAAACAATGACTTTGATATTTTAAGTACTGTCTAGGAGGGATTTTTAATTCCTTCCTCATAATGAAACAAGAAACACATGAAAAAAACCCCACAGTTACACAACCCTGAAACATTGATTTTCTTTTCCATCCTGGGTAGACCCTTCTGACACAAGAGAACAAAAAATATCCTTAAAGCCTCCAGCTTGTTTAGCAGAATAAAAATAAAAATAAAACAAGCATTGACACACAATTTTAATGTCCCTCAGTAAAACAAGAAATAAGTCCTGGTTATTAATGCACCTTCTAAGTTCACAGTATGTACTCAGGAATCAAATCCAATAGGAACTTTCCAGATACTACTGAGTCTAAGGGTGGACATGTTCATCCTTCTTCAGCTGCAGATAGATCTGCTGAAATGGCCAGTGTCCCAGATATGGGGCTGGTTAGCAAAGCCCTGGTATTTGAACTGTTGAGGGTGAACCTATTCATTGTGATTGTGACAGATTAGGGAGTGGCCACGCAAAGAGCTTAGTTGGTGACTTAGAAGAAGATGGTAAATTTTGGCAAAGAAGTGATGACAAGCTGCTGGAAGGAAGGGAGACCCACTGCTGGCACTGACAGTCAGAAGAGGATCCACACAGAACCTCAATTCCTCTCTAGTACCCCTGGAAAGTTGGGGAGAGGAAAGAAGAGAAGAGAAGAGAAGAGAAGAGAAGAGAAGAGAAGAGAAGAGAAGAGAAGAGAAGAGAAGAGAAGAGAAGAGAAGAGAAGAGAAGAGAAGAGAAGAGAAGAGAAGAGAAGAGAAGAGAAGAGAAGAGAAGAGAAGAGAAGAGAAGAGAAGAGAAGAAGAAGAGAAGAGAAGAGAAGAGAAGAGAAGAGAAGAGAAGAGAAGAGAAGAGAAGAGAAGAGAAGAGAAGAGAAGAGAAGAGAAGAGAAGAGAAAAGAAAAGAAGTGGCCCCAAAGGCCACTCCTGAAAGAGGGAAAAAAGAGTGAAAAAATGCTGTGAAACTACTGGCATTAGCTGCTGAGAGCACAAGGCCAGACACCCAAGTGATGACTCACCTCTGACAATAAATACATGAATAGTTGTTGAAAGTGTGTTTGACTTTCACAAAAGAGTTTAAGCAAATATTTGTTTGTTCATTAGTCTTGAGCAACACTTTTATGGCAGAGATTCATTAAACCTTAACATATATCTGCAAGCGAGATATTTGGTTGTCTTGCAGATTAGGACAGGAAGCATTGCACAGTGCTCACACAGAGTGGCCTTGAAATCCCTGTACTGGAGTGAGATCCAGTTATTAGACACTGGCATTGTGAATCTCCATTCTACTGAAGGTTAGCTGGGATGCCACATCAGCTTTAAAGGGCCTGTTTCTGCTCGTGTGTCTGCATCAACTTCCACTTCTGACTAGTCTTAAAAAAACTGATGAATGGAATCTGCTTCATGAATTAAATTATACCTGTGTATGAGAAAGCCATTGCCTGTTACAGATAGTGCTGTAGGGTACAACCACTCCCAAACTCCTCAGGACAGATCACAGCACAGGCAGCTCTGTCCTGCATTAGGAAAATATAATTTGACTAGGAAACCCCTTTCCCAAATACCCTGAGGTGACAGCACCACAACCACAACAATTTTTGTGTTAAAAGACTGCCATGGTATCAGATGGCAGGGACAAGAAGCACACATCAAGCTCTGCAAAGTGTCTGTGTGTCCTTACAGCCCTTTAGTGCTCATGGAGCTTGGGCCAGCTGCTGGTGGGCTGTGCTTGAGACATCTGTAAGAGCTCCCTCCTTTAGAACTTCTGTGTACTAATTATGCTATATGCATTCCAGCAAAAAATAAGGTTGGATCATATATATTTTCAATCTGCAAAGCAGATTGAGAAGTTATTGTGACCAAATCCTCAGTGATGTAACACTGGCTGCAGCATAACTATCCTGATTTATACCTATCAAAACATAACTACTCTCAAGTGAACAAGTTATGCCTTGCCTCCTCTTTTTTTTCCTGTGAGCAGAGTTGCACAGTGTAATGTTAGATGTGATGAGGGTCAGCAATAACATAATCACAGATCTGAGGTCTCCAATTTATGCACCTCTGTGTCTTCACCTCATCTCACCAAATGATAACATAAAAGGTTACGATGTGCAAAGCAAAAAGCCCAAGTTGTTAACTTCTTGAAATTGAAAATATTACATTCCTAAAATTACTGCAAGCATGATGTACTTGACATCCTATACAGATTATGTGAATGGAAGATGGCATGCAAGCATTTCACAATATAGTGGCATTAAAATAGTAAAAGCCTTATATATATTTTCTTTCTGACAATGAAACCTGTACATTACTTAACTTGGTACAATTCATATCAGTATTTCAGATGTACACTTGTGACACTGAAGCAAACTTCTGTTTGGGGGGAAATGATGACCAATATCTTTCAATTTCCCTATGCATCCATGGCAGCAAAGAAACTGAAGCCACTGAATATTGACTAATACTATCTTCTACTTCCCTCTGCTTTTCTAGATAGAAGACATGTTCAAAATCAGTCCATAATGAGCAAATTTTCCTGCAAACTCAGTGTGGGTAAAGCTGGTGTGGAAGAGAGATCTGACCAGACTTTATGTCCTGCTGACCTCAATCCCATTACAACTTAGGGTGTTCACAAACCCTGTGGTGAGAAATTGAAAAAAAAAAAAAAAAAAAAATTATAGAAGAAAAATTGTTGGCATGAGAGAATTTCTATGTGGTCTCAAAGAGATGCTCAATCTAGTAGAACATATTGTGGGAGCACAGAAGGAACTTACTCTGAAAGCTGACAACATCAGCCAGGAGCTTTGCTTCCCTTCAGGGCTGTGTTACAAGGACCATCCATAATAGGCCATAATAACTTCAGAAGGCTTGGCACTGCAATTTTTTCGTGGGTCTTTTGTATTACAGCTGCTAGTGCTAATTTTATAGCTTAGAAAGCACAGAGAATGATACATTGTGCTTAAAAAAGAGGAAGAAGAGGAGTTCTCCCTTTCCCACACTTGAATACAGCTGTGACATGTGCAAGTTTCAGAAAAATAAACCGTCCTGAAAAGAACTTCTGCTCATTAAAGAAATAATAATAACCTCTTATATTACTCTTCCTTCTTGATGATATCCCCCTACCTCAAACCTTGTCCAGAGGAGAGCCCAAGGCAGGCTGCAGAACTGAATAATCCTGAACATGATAAACATGGGTTTGCATTGTAATGTTTGGCACTGGCCACTTCTGTTTGCTCTTGCAACCATGATAGCCAAGTCCATCACTCAGTAAGTTTGACCCTTAATTCTGCATTTCCTGACTGGACAAGAATCTTCTCTGCCTTGAATGATACTGTAAATATTCAACACCTGCAGCACTCTTTCCTCAGATCCCTCCATGCTCACTAGTTAAACCCTAGAGATGCTCATACGTGAATTCTAAAAGAGCTGCAACATCTTAGGATATAAAAACTTGACATTTGTTCCTAGTTGGCATTTGGTAGGTGAGCTGATAACCTTCTCATTGCCCTGGAACCAGGGAGAACTGGCAGCTGCTGGTTGGAAGGAAAGGAGGTGGTGTAAGTGTGAAGACTGCAAAGGGAGGGTCCTGCTTAGGAGGACTGCACTCAATTTATTGTGCAGTCATGAGAAAAGAGAGCAGAGTGGCTTTTAGGAAGAGCATAAAACTAGGAAAAGAGAGCAGCTCATAAAAATGAAGATGCTTCCTGAAGGAAGATGAGACCAAACTGAAGAGTTTAGATGAAAATCTGAAATTTTCCAAGTTTGAGAGTGTTTGGATGTTAGATGTCTGTCTCATCATTGCTATCCTGCCTCAACATATACTGATGCCTCCTAAAAAGTAGTTCAGCTGGGCCTTGCTAGAAGCAGCTACTTAAATGCAGAGTTAAAAGCTGAAATGGCAACACTGAAAGCAGCATGAGGAGCTCACAGACGTGTCTCAACAGGGAATCCTACAGAGCCTTAGCAAGCCTGAATCCTGTGAAGGGTTGTAAGAGGACAAGCTGTGAGATGGTCAGGCACTGTACCAAGTTAACTCTGCTACACCCACTTTGAAACTCAAGAAAAAGGGACTAACAGCTGAACAGGGGATCTCAGTCACCCAAACAGGGGAGTGTTCTCCTCCACTGGACTGTCATTCTTTTTTTTTCTCTTTGGTTTTGATGCCACTTAGCATTTAAACAGGTGGCATTTGAGCAGAATCAGTTTCTCCAAACATTGCACCTTATATATTGAGTACAAAAAAGTTATTTCAAGGGCTGTGTTGCTATGTGATTGCAGAAACAGCAGTGCAGGGAGAAATGTCACCAGTATGAGTCTTTTGAAAATAGAAAACATTTAGCTGTTGTGAGATTACTTTTTCTGTTTTCATTGTTTAGAAACATATAAAACCACTGTAGTTCATATCTGCACTTTTGATAGGTTGTGTGACTCACACTGTGATTACAGTGTGAGTTTTACCAGAAATACCAAGGAGGGAAAATATACATAACCCATGGTTAGGATTAAATGTGAGTTGCAAATAATCAGTGTTTACAGCACATTTAACCTGAGTGCAGTACAGTTTGTTCAGATTTTATTTAAGTCTGAATACCCAGTGTTGTGTTTGGAGCAGTAAGTGCACCACTGACATGAGCAAGGACAGGACTTTTGCTGCTGAATGCCAAACAGAGTTTTGCTGAGTTCAAAAGTCTGTAAGTTCACAAAGCAAGTAGTGTTTCTTGCCATAATTAAACTGCAAAAAGCATTGGCTTAAAAAAAAAAAAGTTTTAATTACAATTGGCATTTCCAATCCCAGTGCTGGAGGCGGTTGTCTTACTGAAAATTGATGTCCTTTATGGCATTGGCAATAGACAAATCCAGTGGAAAAGCCTGTAAACAAGTTTCTAGGCAAATTTAATATTGGTTTAACCACTGGAGAAAGCATTTTGGTTGTTACCCTATTATTAAAAGAGGTTGGAAATGGATTCACACACTCTCCTCTGCTGAGTTAATTGTCATATGGTTGGCATCATAGGCAACATCATTTTTCAGCAACATGACCACCTCCAGCACTAAGCACACAAATGCCAATTGTATCTGAAAACCACTTTTCAGTTCTACTACACGGAGAAACATTTTGCAGTTTATTTGTGATGAAAGACAATTCTCTTTTTAAGAACAATGGAACTATTGGTCTGAGTAAAAGAAATGAAGCTGGGAACTGTCTTTTAGACTCCATGTGAATTGTCAAATAGACTTAGGAGTGATTACTGTTAGGCAAATTAGGGTAAAACATGCCCTATTTGAAGGCATGAATATTAGAAACTCACTCTGTGCCACACATCAAAGAACTTGTGCCTGGGTAGGGCTTGGCAGCTCTGAAAGTGCATATATGAGCACTGTGGTTAAACTGTGCTGCCCTGAGCTTCAGCCCCAGAGGTGGCTCCCAGCAGTCTGAGTAAAACCATTTCCATAGCCCAAAGTCCTGAAAAAGGGTCTGAATAAAAGGCCATGAGCCTACAAATGAGCCTACAATACACAGACAATATTAAAGAAAATATTATTAGGAATTTTGCAATATCCAGCTCTGGGATTTTAGGTGCTTACCAAAACAAAGATGGGTGGCAATTTTCATCTTACATTTAAAACATTCCTCCCCATGCTAGAGAACTAACCAGAACAGAAATGAATAAGATGACATGCAATACTTTAGATACATATGCAGCCTGACTGATTAGTTAGATGGGGTGAAGACATTTAGGCATAGGAAGACTTTCCCCAGTGGTTATGCTGTCTCCAAAAATAAAGGACAGAACTGAAGCTGCACTCAGTGTGGGACAGAGCCCAGTGTGCCCTGCAGGGGGACTAGCAGAGCCTTAATCACATCTCATGTTCCCCATTTTAACCTTTGTATCTGGAGGCTGTTATTTGATATTTGGCTATCAATTAAAAAAAAAAAATACAGAGACTTTGAGCAAAATTATTGTTGTCTTTTATACTGACTACTGGGCCAAAGGTAGGTAATTGTCATGGTTTGGCCTCACCCACTGAGTGTAACATAAAACATGCAGCATAAATATATGAACACTTTTATATTTTTAACAAATTTGTTGACATTGTGCTCTCACAAATTAAGAAGCAACATCTGTACTAATCATAATTCCTGAAGAGCACATTACCAAATGAGACACACGTGTAGGGTTTTATCCAATCTGGCAATGGAACTGATTGTACCTGAGTTACCTGGCCAGTAAGGGCTGAGCAATCAGATAATGTGATGGATTAACATTTCTTAGAAGCAATTTGGCTAGATAAATGTAAATGGCAGAAAGACAAAAGGCAAAGTGATCAGCCCATATGCTCTCTGAGACAAACAGATTACTCAGCCCAGTTATAATCTCCCTGCTGATCTTGGCTGTATTTGGACCAGTACAGTAGCCTAAAACTGGCCCACTTTAGGAAATAATCAGAGTGGTGAGGCCTTTTGTCCTGTTACCATCCCCCTGGGACAACATTCTCCTTTTGAAGTGTTTTATACATGTTTTAAAGAAGGGCAGTGCCTGGAGCCTAGCATACAGAAACAGTTTGATAGCAACGTAGAGAAGAAAAAAAAACATACACAAAGAAGCTTCCAAGAATCACTGCTAACTGCAATATTGCAAAAAGCAGGTTAGGCTGTCCCTTCAGATGATGTAAGCAGGTAACACTTCACAAGACAATCTCTTTTACATCTTTAGAGTTCTGGTATTTTAAACATGTTAATTTACACACTTCACATACTTTTATGGATTACTGTGATTTCTGCCCAGATTTCCAACATAGGATTTCTACAGAGTGGTAAACCTGGACCTGAAAATACTCCTGGCTACATGCATTTGAACTTCATTGTGCAAGTGAATTAAACTGGATTAAGCACAGCCTGCAAATTGTTTGTAGGGCTGGTTCTGCTGCCAGGGGACTGCCAGCTGCATTGTGAGAGTCATGGTGCCTCTCCCTAGACTCTTGGAGACAATTTACACTGTTTGTTTCACCCTTGGAAAGACTCGTGGATGGTCTCCATGATATCCCATACTGGTTTATGAGAAATGGATAAATGGTTGTGCTATGGCAAATTATATTCTGCTTCCAAGGACAGAAAACCTTCTGTAAGGTGCTCAGCCCTTTCACTTTTCTTTGTCTTCTTTTCTATTTTAGTTGATTTTATTTTTCTCTTTTTCATCCTGTGGTCCTATTCTTACAGAGCTGTAGGAACCCTTATTTCTCTGCATTCCATTACCTCTTTGGCTTGTTTTGTACATAATTTATTGAAGTCTTAATACCTGAAAGTTTATAAAGCAGAAAAGGAAGCCCAGAAGGTGACCCTACTGCTCTTTACAACTGCCTGAGAGGTGGCTGTAGTGAGGGGGAGGTCAGCCTCCTTTGTCAGAAGAAATGGCCTCAAGTTGCACCAGGGAAAGTTTAGATTGGAAATTAGGAATTATTTTTCTAGTGAAAGGGTGGTCAGGGATTGGAATGGAATTCCCAGGGAAGTGGTGGAATCATCATGTCTGGAAGTGTTCAAAAGGCACATGGATGTGGCACTTGGGATATGGTAGTGGTGAACACTGTGGTGCTGGGTTAATGGTTTGACTCAGTGATCTCAGAGGTCTTTTCCAAACCTAATGAGTCTATAATTCTAATTTTTTTGGGAGATGTGACAGCTTTTTGCTTAGACACGTGACAGCTCAAAGGGAAAGCAACAGAAAACAATGCATTAATCCCATGGGGAAAGCTTGCTCACCAGGCTCTGAAACAAAAACTATGGCACAGTCTGGCTCATTCAGAAGCACAAAGAATAAACCTGACAATAACTTTAAACTCCTTCATCTTTACTAAGGAAAGTGGCAGGCGTAGTAATAACTGTTCTTTCAAGCAGAAGACATAGCTCATATAGCTCATATGCATTCAGGAAGATAAATCCATTATCAAAATCAACCAATATGCTTTTTCAACAAAACTAGGTAAACTCTGATACTGGCACAGCCCATGGAAGGTGCTGAGTTTGTCATTCTTGTCTAGAATCAGAAGTGCCCACCAAGTCTGCCAAAAGAAAATGAAGAGCTGGCAAAGCTTGGGGAGAGTGGAAGTTTATATGAATCACATCTTCATTTGTGAGAAGTTTGAGGAAGAACATGATGTCAGGTTAAAACATGTTTGGAAAGGAATGTAGCTTGCAGGACTAAACTGAAATTAATGTGTGCCTCTACAAAGCCTGCTGCAGTTCTTGGCTCCTGTGACTGGAAAAGGGGAGTAAGGACAGTTCTAGAAATATAAAACCATAGTTCAAATGCTGCCAGCTAACACTGTGCTGCACGTATGGGAGAAATAAGAGAGATGAATATTCAGAATTCTGAAAAACATGTACTAACATTTTTTACTATGAATTTACACCTTTCTTACATTCAGACCTTTCTTTCAAACTTGCATTCAGACTGCAAGATGCTCATACTGTTATTAAGAGGCTGTAATGATCCAAAACATATTTATCTTATTAAATATATTTTACTGCATTTTTCTGGAACTTCACAGCACTGGAATGCTCCTATAGTTGCTGTCTGTCACCTTATCTACTGGTAACTAAGCATACTTGTTGCTGATTTATGGATTCCTATTTTTCAAAATAGCTGCAGAGAGAAAGAGAGAGGATGCAGGGAAAGTTTCAGAGATAATTCTACAAGAAAGTGACCAAAAAGAGTGACCAAAAAAAGGAGAAAGAGATTTGTCTTCATGAGAGATAACAGAATTTTCTCATTCAAATTAAGTTTTTTGTTCAAAGAGAAAAGCAGCTCTCAGTATAACAGTATCAGCTTAAGCATGTACAGCATAGTATGCACTTAGTTCTTTACAGGAAAAAGAAATTGGGAAAGCTGAATGAGACAGTTGCTTTTTCCATCTTGTACCAACAAATCACAAAGGAAAATTCATGCCTAGTTACAAAATCCCATCCCATTTACTTTTTCTATAGAATAATCCTTTATTAAGAAAAAGTTTGTGGGTTTTTTTTTTGTTTTTGTTTTTTTTTTTTTTTTTTTTTTTTTTTTTGTGTGTGTGTGTGTGTGTATAAATTTTAAACCTGCAAAACTCTGAATGGCTTGCATGGAGCCATAGGAGTGCCCCTTTCCTAAATTTGTCCACATTAAACTTTGAAAATGCTGATGTGGGAACGATCCATAGAAAGAAGAGTCTGTGTTTCATTTTGCCCATAAATGGAACTGGATGCATGGCACTGGATTATGTGGAATGTGCATGGGATCCTGCTCACACAGCCTGTGCACAAACCCCAAATGTTTGCAGGCACAGTTGAAAGTGAGTTCTGCTCAGAGTGGATGTTTCTCTTCTGTATGTCATGCAACAGGAATGCCAATCACATCAGTAATTTTACATCACATCAGACTGGTATTGCATTAAAACTCCTCTGACATGGAGAGCAGCTCTTGGACAAGATGATTTGAAGGATTTCTTTCAGAAAAGTACCATTTATTCTCTATCCCCCTTTATTTTTTTTTTTTTTTTTTTAGATAATATCCCTGCACTTATCATGCTGGATGGCACATTAATGAGAACACTCATAATGCAGAAATCCTCATGTTGCTGAATACTGATGCTAGTGGCCTAAAAGGAACTATTCCCAGAAAATTATAGTTACCTTTCCACTTACAGAGACCAGTCTGTCTAATTTTTCAGAGATACTGGATTCAATTCTGACTTTGCTTAAACCAGCTCTGCCTGTTTGCCCTCGATTGCAGTTCATACCAATATTTCTGAAAGGCTCATTCTCTCTCACTTACATTATAGCTCAGCACAGAAGGTGATTTAAACTTCTTCAGATCTGATATAGATATGACTTAGCAGGTGTGGAAACATGGTCTGATGCATTTCTTATAGCTGCACTATTGTTTCTCCTAAGGCACAACATTTACAGTAGGACCACTGAAATAATTTGCTGTATTACTGTTCTGAAATGCCATCTGATAAGATGCAGGTTTCATCCTGAGCTCCTTATGTGTCTGCTTGATCAAGGAGCTGGGACACTGTGGCAGGACCACTTCCACAGCAAGGGAATCCCATGAGCTATCACATGGGCTGTGGGGGAATTAGTATTTTACTAAATATCCACTATTGAACCCTCCTGTGTCCTGTTCCAGATCCTTGGAAGGCAGCAGCAGGGATACTGAAAAGGAGTGTGACATAAAATAGAGGTTTGAGAACTGCTCCAAGCAATCAAGCCCTTTTTCTCACTCCAGTTAATGCTGAATAGAGGATCACTCTAATCCTCCTTAAATTGCTGCACAGGTGTTACAATGCCTGGTTTACAGCTACTCTGTCTTGCCCTCCTCAAGTGAACTATACCCTTTCCTGAAGTGCACCTGGGCTCACAGCAGTTGAGCACACAAATCCTCCTGTGAAAACTCCCAGCAAACAAACACTGTATACAGTAATCCAGAAGGAATAAACCTAACAGTTACTGCTTGATATTTGAACATCGTTTAATGAGTGCCCAGAATTCATCTGTAAATGCACATTGTTAATTTTGGGCCTGCTATTCATTAATTAGAGGCTTAGTGGCAAGTGCCATTGAGCTATCTGCAATGTTTAAGGTTACATCAAGCCCTAGTAAATGGCTTGCTGATAACAAGATGCATCCATCTTCATTACTTGGCCACTCCTGTCTGAGTTTGCTCTGCTTCCTGTAAGGGCTGTGTCACTTGGAACTGAAGAATTAAACTTTTATCCAAACCAGATTCTGCACTTTCACCTCTTTTTATTCCTTGAGTAGTTCCAATTTATTTTACTTAAATGACATTGGATTACCTAACATGGAGAGGAGCAGTACCTTAACCTAAAACAGTTGCCAGATCTTTAGTTCTGTGATGGAGTGTTGCAGTGGGTTAACATTTATAGAAACCATTACATTTATATTTCATTGGATATTGATCTCAATGTAAAGAACTCACGAGGTTACAACTTAGATAGGATAAAAACCCAGAAAAACACAGGAAATTAATTTTAAATCTGAAGAATAAATATCCCCTTTTTTAAGTTTACTTTTGCAGTGTTACACTCTCAAAATATATATCATGCAAGGCAATCATAATTCAAGTGAAATAGCATAAAGACATTTCCATGTGAATTCTCAGGTATACATACATCTATATGTGCTCATCCAGGGAAAGATCACTGCAACTAGTTTTCCCCTGCCTTCTGCTAAACATGCTCTTTTTGAGCAATAATTCTCCTATCTGAGTCTAGGGAGGTGTAGTTGAACCTAATCAGCAACTTCCTAAATTCACTGTTTTCCCTTAAAACTACAAGTAGAAGAACTTGAAAAAGAAAAGCAGCCTCTTTTAGCAGATGGTCTTTTTAAGTAGCTGCTGCAAGATACATATAATGCTGCTTGGCATGGTTGTTTAACACATTAGGGTGCTCACAGGTATAGCCTTTTGCTCTCATGAACAATTTTAAGCATTTAAGTTCAATTTTAAGCATCACTGCTTGGGATAGGTAATTGTAATCACAGTGGAAAGCAAGTTTCCGGGTGCTGACGCTCAAACTGTGTGTGTATGCAGGAAGTGAAGAGAAAGAGAGGATGCTTGTTGCAGTGATAGCTCAAGGGAGAGCACCAGATCTGGCACAATTATCACAGGCTGGCAGGTTTCACTGGGGAAAAGCCTTTTGGGGTGTTAGTGCTTGGTGTGCACAGCTCCAGCTGCTTCAGAAAGGCTGTGGACCTGCCTCACACACAAGGCAGCAAAGGAAACAGCAGCTGACATGGGGCAGGCAGGCAGGGACCAGTGCAGCCCTGAATTGACTCAGCCAGGTTGGGGATGCAAAGAGAGCACCTGTGACTCTGTAGGTGCTGCACTGCACGTGGAGATACCCCTTCCCCACCCTCCCAGCCCCCACCATCTAATAGGGAATAGCAACTTCTACATTCACAATCAAATTCCAGGAGGGTTAGTTGTGCTCATGTATCATTCTTCCATTAGCCTGCATCTTCGTTAGATACTAAATGAGAAAATAAAACTGAAAGGGTGGGGAGAAAAGACAAAGCAGACATAAAGCTTGCTTTGTGACATTTAGACACAAAGTTATCTATGTTACCCATGATTGAAACAGACAATCTTCAGCTGAGTATTTCTTAAATTTACCAGAAGGATGAGCTGGACTCTTGAGGTAAGTGCTCTTTGAAGCTAATGTGCTACTGTACAAAGAAAGCTTTTTTTCCTCTGAAAAGATAAAGCTAATATTGTGGCAGCACAGGGTACAATGCTGCCACTGAAATGGAGGTCAAAGCTGAAGGTTCTTTACTATCAGAAAGCTAAATAGAGGTATCTTAATTTATTATTATTATTACAAAAATTTTGTTCTAGCATCCTAAAATACTATACGTGCAGGTCTCTGGATAGCAAATTGTTCATCTGTCCAATTTTTATTATTCAATATTGCTTAAAAAAAATAAGAGAAGGAAGAAGAAAAAAACTTTGGGCATCCTCAGGTCAAGGCGATTTTTAAAAAGGTTAAAAGCTGTTCAGAAGGGTTACAGTATCCATAAAGGCAAATGAGATTACATTTAAAGACTGATGGAGAAAAAGCAATAATTGAGATAAAACACTACTGTCTCAAAAAGGTTTAGACTGAGGAAATGCTGATATTAAAGCAAAGAAATTGAAAGACTTACAGATCAGCCATCACATCAAAGACAGCAGAGAATTTAATTAAATTTGCAACAATTATGTTTACTTTTAATGTTTACTAGGTTCTTTTAGTTTCTTCCATCATTGTTCAGTTAAATATTTTTGTAATAACTTGGGGAATATTGTGATTGTGTGTCTCCAACCACCAGCTGTCAACTGTTGACCTCTCTGTTCCCTGCATCTGTAATGTTACAAGCATTTGTCCTGGAAAAAGTTATGATGTTTGAATCAAATACATTGTGAAGTTAGAAAACCCATAACATGATATGGATAATGATTGCCTGGATATATTTATAAAATATATTTTAGAGCCCTCCCATGGTACAAAGATTAGGAAAAAAAAATCATAACTATAACTCTCTGCTGTTTGCCATTAATTGCTTGAGTAACCATTACAAGAGGTAAGTGTTGAATGTGAAGTCTGCTGTAAAGATATATGGTAAATAAAATGCACAGAAGTCCAAAACCACAAAATAGCTGGGTCAAAACAGGGTCAAAAGGCCCTGAAATTCAAGATATAAAAGTATTCTGAGTACTGACCTAGGCACAAGATCTCTGTTTAGCCCACATAATTTTGGTATTGCAACCTATTGAGAAATTGCAATTTGTATTTCAAACTGCCTTCTTCTCTGCTGTGACTTTTACCCAAGATTTACTAAGTCTCAGAGGTTGTAGTAATTATTGCTAAAGGGAATCATGACAGAAAATTGTTTCATACCCAGTGAAATAATTACAGCAAAGAGATGTATTTGTCTTTTCTGTCTGTGATTCAGGAGCTTCATCAAGTATTGGGACACAATGGATTCTTGACAGACCCAACCAGTTTCTTAAAAACTGAGGGAAATGACAAGCAGAGAATAGAAATGCCCAAGCAGTGACTGAGAGGCCAGTTGAAAGTGATTCAAGGCTTGATGCTGGGTTAAAAGCTGTTTGCTCCTCTCACTCCTCACTGTTCCATGGCTGGTCATTGCCAGCAGCTCAGCCTGCCACAATGAAGCAAGGCAGCCAAACCAGCCTGGGAACATTATAATGTTATTAATAATTAAATTTATATAATAATTAATTAAATTAAATAGAATAAATATATATATATAATAAATATATAAATATAATAAATAATAAATTAATAATTAAAAACTCATGGAACTTCTCTGTATGCAAAGGACTTATAAATGTTAAACCCCTCCTCACTTTAGTATATAGATGCACACTAATTTTCAGACAGGTAGTACTCTGTGTGTTGTGGATTGCTCAGGACCTCTTTCACTGGAATATCTTGTGATGGGCCAGTGCTACTGGTGCCCTTGTTCACTTGGGATTTATTCTGCTCACTCACTGAAGGGCTTTGCAAAACCTCTGGAATGCTCATTATTGGGAGAATAAAAAATGATGAATAATAATTTGCCTGCTTTCAATTAAAAGAAATCCAGAGAAGTCATCATGCAAAAATGTCCAATGGTCTGCAAGGTGCTTTTGAGGGGTTATCATGAAGAGTTAATGACTATTGGAGCAATTTGAGGAAAAGACTTCCATGCTATGAATTCCCCACCTGTGCTGGAAAAAATGTTTGCACATTTCTTTTGGTTTTATTTGTATGTGTTTGAGCTTGGCTTTTCTCTGTTACCCTTTGTGGAGGTGTTCAAGAGCTTGGCTGAAAGAAATTTCTTTTATATTAAAAAAAAAGTTGTTAAAATGGCTTTCCACTCTTGCATGCTTTGTTTTATTTCAGCCTCTGGGGTTTTCAAACAGGTGAGTTACCATCTACCAAAATCATAAGAAAACAAAAATGATATAGAAAAAGAGCTATGAAACATGTTTCAAACAGAAGGGACAAACTTAGAAAGCGTTGCACAGGTCTGTAAATTACTGTTTTAATTTGGGACCTATGACAACCTTGACAATGCTCCTCTATGTCTCTCTCTATTGTCTCTATTTATATCATGCCATTTTTATTTACTGTTCATCCAGCAAATGAAGCCTGTCCCCAGCACTCAGAGTGCCAGGCTGCAGAATTGCTGTGAGTCTCCCTGGAGCAGTGCTCAGCCACGGGTAAACCAGTCCTGCAATGAGATGCTTCCTATTCTCCCTCCAAGGTACAGAATGAAGAAACTCATTGTTTATGCTGCAATTTTGATAACCTAACTGGCAGAACAGTTATTCAAATTTTAAGCTTCTAAATGCAGCAAGATCAACCTGGCCATCCACATAAATAATTTTGACATGATAAGTATGCGGGTGCGATGATAACTGATAAGTGAAGCAATTACCTTGCTTTTTTGGATTATATTAAATGAAGATTCTGATAGAGTAATGAAAAGAGACAAAGCAGACAAAAAGGCGGCTGTAGAGCTTTTGGGCACTCTGTTATCTCTATTATACCATATTGAAATAGAGAAGCTATCACCAATCATGCTTCCTATGTAACTTCTAGCTTCTAACAGTGAACAATGAATAAATTGTCACAAGACAGTAACTGATAAATTGGGATTGGCAGTGCTTTTTAAAAGTGTAAATAAACTTATCAGCCCCCTCACCCTCCCTGAAAGGCAGTACAGTTTGAAGAGGATTTTTTATTTTGGTATGTTGTAGCTTGCAAGGTCTCCTTTCATTTACCCACCTCAATTGTCCTTTGTTTAGCCATCCGTTTTAAGTAGCCACTTCAGCATAAGAGTTTACTCCAGCACTTGCATTCTTTTTGTGGTGTTCTACAGAACACTTTGCTTTTGTCCCTATGTGTTTTTACTTTGGCTGTTATCCACGTCTCCTAATTCCTGTCATTCCAATTAGAAGCTGCTCTAATTATATGATTTTATGCTGGCTTTTATTGCATGCAGAGGCATACAAAGATATAAATAGCACCTCCAAGCAAAGGTGCCCAGATCTCAGTTTCTAAGAACAACTTTGCAGACACTGAGTACCTCATAGATTAATTAGAGTTCTCAGGAAATGCGTTATTTTTTTTCCAACGACCAATCCCAGTTTTTTTTTTCTGAGAAGAGATTTTGCACCCATTTTGGCAGGATCTGGCCCAGCATTCTTTTTGGAGGGGGATCGTGTGCTGAAACTGATATTTGTACATTGCATCCTTTCAAGACGAGGCACAAATGGAGGGGGAATGTCATTCCCTTGTTAAAATTAATTAAGTAACCTAACACCATACATCTGGGGAGAGGACAGAAGGGGAAAGGAAGTTCTCCTTGTTCTCTGTTTACCATTTAAGCCCTGCTGCATGCTGCAATAGCATCTCAGTGCTGCTAATAAGGTTCCCTATGCTGGGCCCAAAGGCAGAGCTCCTGCTTTGTGAGGTTTATGCTTTGAGATGACCACATCCTACCTCTGGTTAGAAACTTGTCATTATTTTTTTTTTTAAACTTTTTCAGTTTATCATACTCACATTGGACAAGCCAGGGAGACCTTGCTGGAAGTATGCTGGGATTTTAGAAACTCAGTACAGCATGAGAAAGAGTTGAGAATTCTGGAATGGAGAATGGATACAACTTCCTTCCCTGATGTGTCAGGAACAACAGAGGGCATCTGAAAACCAGCAAACTCTGACTACAAGCATCTGTCACCCTTTGTCTTCTCACCCTGATATCTACAGCTGAAAATCTCAGATAATGAAGGCTAAGCATACTGCCAAACTATAGTCCCCACTCTGCATTACTCTTATTAATAGGACTTCAGGATTAGTCCTCCACAAATGTGTATTGTTCTTGCACACTATTTACTTCTTTAGAAAAGTTTTTTGGTTTTGAAGTCTGTCTGTGAAAATCAGGCAGATCACAAACTAAATTTTTCTTAATGAAAATAAAAGCCTACTTATCTGTCCATTTTATAGGAGTTGGTGGATTTTGTGGTAAATTCTGTGGCTGCAGATCTGCATTAAAGGAATCCCAACTTTGACTACTGCTTATTGTTCTACAGGATAAGTTGCTGAGATACATCTCCCACTGAAGTCAATGTCAAACTTCACACTTAATTCAATGTTTCTGCTACTTATTTCAAAAGTAAGCATTTTAATTGACCTGGGACTATCCAGGCACATATGCATCTTGACTATGTAAACGTATTTTTTTGTCCCTCTTATCCCAAATATCTGTTTCCACCCACAACGTTTCTTTACCTACATGCTCAGTCTGCATTAAATTAGCAAAAACTTTTTTTTGAGTGGCTTTCCCCAAAAACTGAAGTTTGGGAAAGTATGAAAATATATTATCAACCCTTGGGATGGGGAGAGACCATCAGTCAGTATAAACTGGAGGCAGTGCTGTCCTCCCCCAGGATGCTGGCTGTATGTCTCCTGTCCCCTGTGATGCTGGCCTTGCCATGCTTTGACCTGAGCAGGGAACTGACCTGGGCTGGAGGGAAATCTTTGCTTTGGGCTGCACTGGTTCCCAGCAGGATGTGCCTGCAGCACCCAGGGAAGGAGGGTGGGAGCAAACACCCCTTTGACAGCTGCCTGCTGGTTTGGTGACTTGGTGGAGGCTCCTACTCTGAGCTCTCAGGCTCTTACTTGTTGGGTAATCTTAATCATAAGCAAAGCAGCTAATAGTTAGAAAGGTTATTTCTTACAAAGCACATCAGTCTCAGCAGGCAATAGCAAAAGCAATGGCAACCAAAGGCAAAAGCAGCAGCAATAGCAAATGGCTGGAGGCAGAATGGCCAAAGCAAGTGGCCAGAAGCTGAATGGCTAAAAGCAGCAACTCTCCCCATACACACTGTTATATAGGATTTTCTCAACAAGCTAAGATGCAAACTCAGACCATCACTCACTAACCTATTAGAATTCTAGTTCCTTAGCTCACCAGGTTATGTGTAACACCACACATACAATCTATCCTGTTCTATCTAAGAAATGTAAGCAGTATTCTTACTATAAGCTCTATTATGTCTAAGTCCTGTCTACAGCTGTGGTTCTGGAGCCTCTACAGAAGATATCAATGTATTTACAACCTTCATTACAACACAAGCTACTACTGTGAAATCCAGACCTTTTACTTACTAAAAACACTGCAGCTCCTACTAAACCTTATTCAATCCCTACACTCTGATTTCTGTCTGAAGAATTCAGAGAGACCCTAACTCACTGACTCCAACAAGGACAAGAGGAATAATTGCCTCCTTCTCCATCAAAACTGTGATGAACCTATCAGTTCCTGCACTGTACCATATAGCTGAGGTGCTTTGCACAGACCATGTGAATATTCTTTTGCCCACCTGAGGTTCATCATGCCATACATTGGCTTCTGGTTGTGCTCCAGTCACACTCCTAGCACTGCACTACATCAGCCACTGGGCTTGGGCAGAGTGAGGAATGGTGAGGGTCACCACTCTTCCCCAGATGTCTTGTGCAATTTACAGGCTATTTCCTGGTAGCTGCCAATGACATACAACCAGCAGTGGACCCAAGAACGTCAGCAAATGTAAAAATGAAACGTTTAAAATTCAATTTACTGGAACTAAATTTTAATCAGGTAAAGAGTCTGTATGGGTTGCATCAGTAGAATTTGGCTTATGGCAGTATCCATTTCAAAAGCACTCATATGACTTAGAAATTAAAAGTCTCAAATGTAAGAGTATTAGGACCATAAATATCTTTTGTTTTCAAAGGAATCCAGACCCCAGAGTCACTGAGGTGCTTTCAGAAGTCTGCATTTTGCCCTTGAGAAATTGTATTTCTCCAATCTATTTTCTACTGAGATGGAAAAGGAAGAATTATTTGGCTAAAAGAGTTGATTCCTATACAAAAGATTACATGATTTGCTAGATCGTGTTCTTTATGATCATTGATAAAATCAAGAAAAAAAGACTAACTGCCTCTTCTTGTCAGGAACTGTGGAATGCAGAGGACAGGCTGATAGAAGAGGGTGGAAGCAGTTTGCAAAGCACCAGATTACATCAACTTCTTGTCACGTAACACAATCTCAACATTTCCCTTTCATCTTTACTTTGAGCCTTTTTGGCCTGCAAAAGATAAGAAAGTACACCAATTGCCTGGATATGAGCTGCATTTCTGAATGGTGGTACAGAAGTTGGAAAAATAAATTTCTTTGTGTATGCAGATTTTTCCTGGGATGCTTTCCCAGTGTTGGAAACATCCTTCCAGGCATATCTTGCAAAAGGCTAAGAAGAAAACCACATATACTTGTTCTTCTGGAGTAGGAGTCCAGAATATGGACTTCCATGGACTTATAAAAGTGTGGTTGATACCCTATCTCTCACACTTACCTGAATCTAATTTGTAGTCATCCATTCATCCAGGAACATTTTTCCTTCTGTGTTACAGAGGTCTAACCTGCTCAGGTTTGCTACAATTTCCCACTCTCTGAGAGCATTACTTTCCATTAAGAATGTTAATGCTTTTTTTAACATCCCTGCTCCTCCTCCAAAGTATCCTAGGTGCAGCAGTATGCCAAGTCCTACAGAGCAGAACACAATGTAAGACCTCAGAGCTATGTGGGTGAAGATGCATGTTCAAGGATGTGGCTTGCAGAACAGCTGGCTGCTGAGATAATATTTTCCCATTGCTTTGCACAATTTGGAAAATTGATTCATGACTTTAGCCCTGTAGTAATAATCAGATATGTACAGAGAGATATTGGGTTATTGATCTACTCCTAATCAGGAATCAAACAACCTTATCTTATGAAAAAGTGTAATTAACTATTTTGTTAATTACTATAATTATCCTCCCCATATTTATTTTGACAGCAGTGTCAGTAGTGGAAAACTATTTCCTTAAATTGCTGTTGCATATTATGAATTACAAATTCATACAATTTTGACAAATTATTTTATTCTCCTTTTATCAGTATGTTTTGCAACAGACAACTTTTCATTAAAAAATGAGCATCTACTTGAAAACCAGGCTACCAGGGTCTCACATAGATTATCTATACTGGAGCTAACAAAACTGTATTTGATCAAATTCAAGATTCTTTTTTCTTTCCTCTCCTGTGCAAGTTTCTTTGGATGACTAGATGACATTTTAAGATGTGGGGGGAAAAATGGGAAGAAGAATAGAGAGGAAAAGAAGAAGAGGAGGAGAAGGAAAAAGAGAAAACCTGAATGGTTTATAGTAATAGTTACCCAGAGGTAGCCAATGGGGGACAAATGGACTAAAATGTGACCCATGGAATTCTGCAATTTGTTTTGCCCATTGAAAATCATCCCCTTTCTCTCTCACCTGTGTGATGAGGAGAGGGAGAATACACAGAAGCAGCACAGATATGCTGGTCACACTCTGAGACTCAGGACTGCTTTTAGTTTTACCATATCCCAAATAAGTGACTTAGAGAGATAGTTGTGGCCAGAAATCTTTGAAAACACAGGTATTCAAGTGGGAGCTCTTCATATGCTTTTAAAGCTGGAATCAGACCATCTGCTCTGTGCTTCATTTAGCAACTTCTATTCTTAACTAAAATACTTTTTGAGCCAGCTGCTTCAGTGCTGCAATTCCTTCTTCTGGCCCAGCAGAGCTCAGCCTCTGGGGAGGACTGATAGAGCTTTTAGTCCAAGAAAAACTGGACTTCTCTTGTTGGGACAAAGTCTATGAAACAGCAGAGAAGACATGTGGCACTCATAGAGAAATTGCTTGCATTAAGATGGGCCTGCATTTTCTGTGGGCTGCATCTTCCACTAGGGAAAGGATGGAGTAGGGAATAAAAGGGGCCAAAGCACATCTGAGCCCAGCACACTCACCAACTGCCTCTGTGATTTTCACTTGCACAGTCTGATTGCTCCAGAGCAGAATTCTTTGTTTCTTGTCTGTAAATAAACTTCTGAGGTGTCAGGATCATATTTTGAAATGACAGAATGGGTGAGGAAACCTGGACCACTAAAAGGTTTTGTCTAGCACATCCCCTTTATGGGATGGCAGTGACAGAGTTAACTGAGTTGGCACCACTGCTGTAGTGGAGTAACACAGTTGTGTTTTCTGAGTGGCAATGACTAACATGGTCAGCAGCTGGTGCCAACACTGAGCATTCAGTTAACCTCCCAGTTTGCTTGTAGTAAAAGTAATTTACTCAGTACAGACATCTACTCCAGTCTAATCTCCTTGACAAGAGATTACAAAGGGATGGCAGGCTGAAGTGGCATAAAATTCCAAATACCACATCTATTTTTACTCATTGACAATACAGTAATATCCATGGGACAAGGATTAGTAAACAGAGAAATATATTCTTTCTTAAAAGACAGCTTTTCTCCCTAGTTTAAAATTAGAGTTGAACAGATCTTCAAAAATGAAATGGAAAGTTCATTACTGTGCCATCCCAGTGAAGCTTTTTTTGCAGTATGGACTTACAGGAACTGGATTTCAAAATTAGGCAAACCCACATGAAAGTGAATGTGGTGTTCATATGTAGAGCTATTTATACTGGGTATATTTGCTTGACTTCAGAGCTACAAGCAAAAAGCCCAGAGCATGAGACATACAACTAACCAAAAAAAGACAAAGGAGCTTGATTTTACTGAAGTATTGATGTGGCTTGTAATATTTGGTGAGTTTCTAGAGTCACATGGCAAGTTAACAAGTTCAGCTGTTAGCAAAAATAATGATATTTCTGGCCCTTGTTAAGGAGGAAAGTTTGAAAAAAATCATAGAATACAGGCACACTGTGTATACTGATTGTATGCACATTTTATACAATCACTAAAGAGATAACAAGAGCCAAAATGCACTTACTACAAAACCTCATGATTTAGCATAATTTCATAATTTTTAGTGTTTCTCAGTCATGGGTTTTGAATGCATGGGGTTGGCAAAATATCACCATCCTAACTAAGCAAGAGCTTAATGAATGAATCTAGATGCATTAACAGGATGTGAAATGGAATGCCAGTAAATACTAGATGGGAAATGAAATTGAAATAATGAATACATTTGGAGAAAAATGGTAACTTCAGAGATCTATCATTAATAGAGACAGAGGGAAAGGCCTATTTCTTAGTTACTCAGCTTCTCTTTCAGCCAGCAGAAATCTACCATTGATGTTAATTAGAACAGGATCAGGCCAGCAATTAACAATCAAAAACCTCATCTCTTAATACATTTATATACCAATGATTATTGATAATTTACTTGATAATTGTCACTGGTACTTGGGATATCCTTTTGCAAGGGAAAATATACATGAAGAGAAGTTTAAAGAAAATCCATTAAGCAAAATATTTGGGATCATCAGTGGGCTGACAAGTAACCCTCATGCACATCAGTTCCCCAACATCTGTAAAGCCTTTCTGTGTATTTTACCACTTTTTCCAAAAACCATGATTGCCACCAACAGAGGAGCCACAAAATATCAATGTACAGACAAGGGAGATGGAATGCAGCCTGGACCAGACCATAATCATGAGGGTTCCACTTGCTCTAATTATGTCAGCTCTGCAAACTCATTGGCATTTTTGCTTTAATTTCCTTTTTCTCTTGGACACTAAAGAGAATATTTTAGGCCTTGATTGCACTTCTGAAACCTAAACACCAACAATATCAAGACACAGACATCCTGGCAGTCTGACCTGCATGTTCTACCATCCCCAGGGCCAGCAGATGTGGACATAGATTCATCACTCAGCAACAATCAAGAGCATTTTTAGGGTACTTGTGATTTTCTACCTCTCTGGAGAAGTCCTTGTGACTTCCTTTGAATTCCTGCAGGGATACTCAATCACCCTTTTCGTTCCAGTCTCAGCCAGGCTCAGTGTTTGATGAGAGGCAAGGCAGGTGCCTTGAGGTGCCAGCACTGACTCTGGGGTGCCAGATATGCCACCAGGCAGCTGAGCTGCTCTAATGCAGTCAGCCTCTGTCATGAGGAGGATTTCTCATTTCCACCAGTGCCTTGTGAGTGAAACTTTCCAACTTTTGCAGCCAACCTATCTGTCTCCATATTTTCATCAACAGTCTGTTCCCTTTACCTACTTTACTTGCCCTTTTCACATTTATAAGAACAATTTCTCTTTATTGGTCATATGATTCAATAAAATTATTCTCTTGGTAAGTGTGAAAGGTCTTTTTTTTTCTTGCCAGTGCAGTGTGTACTTCTGCAGTTCCCCATTACCATGGCTTCCACTAAAAACCATCATCTTTAAAGGTCATTTGTTTCCTTACACATGCACTCAAGCCCAACAATGATTTAATGACACCTGAACACGCTTGTATTAAAATTACACACAATGTGATCACAACTAATTATTAAGAAAAAGAAGAAGAAAGCAAACACATTTCCTTTTGAGAAACTAACACCAAAGATATTAGTTAAAATATTAAAGTATATTAACCACTTACATAAAATCCTTTCATATTGCCTTGCTTCATTTCAAACATGGCACGGGCTATTTTGTCTGTGAACTCAAGTGGAACAAAAAGCTGCAGAATGCAATTTGTGTCAGGGGCCGGGCTGTGGAGGGACAACTAATTCTAATTAGTGCAAATTCCCCACGGGCCACTGGGAGGGCTCGTGCAGAAGCTGCTGAGCTCCTCTGCCTGCAACAGGTGGGGCAGGCGACAGCTGAGGGCAGAGCTTCACCCCACACCCCTAATTAATGGCCTGCCTTTGAATGTGATATCTTTTAATATAGGTCTGAACTAAGGAAGATTGGCTCTTCTAATTGGTTCAAATTAAACCGGTGGCAGACTTTGCTAAGTAACGGTCGGGCTGCAATGCCCATCTTTTTCAGTGCAAAAGAGGTAGGGCTGGGAAAAGAAATTACTGGGGGGAAAAGTCTTGGCCATCTGATAACACTGGTATTCAAGTGAGCACGTCCCTAATGTGTCCCTAAAATATTTCTGCAGTTCTATAATATTCGATGTTTGATACATATTAGAAATTCTGATGGATTATAAGAAATAATGATGGCAAGGAAGGCACAGGTCATTAACCCAACTATTAGACTTCCTAAATAAGCCTCATTTTGAACTGTTTGGTCTAAAGCAAACTCAGGGTAAGATGAGCTGCCTGACTTGCAGCTCCCATTCATGAAAACTGCTTCTGAGAGAGCACAGCCAGCCCTAATGAGAGAGGCAGCCCTCCTGCCCTGCCTGCGGGAGGGAAGGGAGAAGATGCAACAAGATTTGATGTAATATGCTGGTTGGAAATGCTTTTTAAATAACCAAGCAACCAAGCATACATCACAGAGATTAGGATTATCTCATTTGCAAAATTTTGTAACAGCTAAACACCAGTGAAAAACTTTGGTTTAATCCTGCTGAGTTACACACATTGAGTTACATCAGGAAAACGCTGGATTGTTAGAGACCTGACACACCAACTGTAAAAAGTGTTTTACTGGACTTGCATTTCTCCATGCCCCAGCCAACAGGAAGCTATGGCAGAAAAAGTGGCAAAGCCTCCAAGGTGCTCTGCTCTCCTTGCTTCCCAGCAGGCTGATCCTTTGGAGGAGTGCTGGATCTACCCTTGGGTGATGGTGCAGTGACCCACCATGCACTTGTGTGGATGCCCTTGGCCCAGATACTTCATTCAAATGATTCTACCAGCTATACAAACCAGCTATTCTGGATGGTCTATACCTCTGAACTAAGGGCTTTACTTAGGGACTTCAAATAATCCTTCATCATCATTTCACACCAGGATTCATTTCTCTTCTTACATTTCCTTTTACTACACATTTCAGCTAAAAACACTCCAGAGGGGTGTGCCAACTATGACTATGTCACAAGAATGATTTCATTAAGAAAATGCCTTCAATGCCACCTCACAGCATTTTCCACTACTATTGTTTGGATGGCACCAGAGGCTAAAATGTGGCTTCTTTTAATAACACATTTGCATAAGTTGATCTGAAAGATCCCCATGTGATGACATTACTTCAGGGTTGGCCTGTCGACTCAAAAAGCCTGAGGTGCTAGTCCCAGAGAGATCAAACTCAAGAATTAACTAGTCTTTATAAAGCAGGAACATCTCTACAAGCAGTAAAACAAATGATTATCAGTTCTTTTTGGCGATGGTCTATGCCAAGCTAGAGAAAAACAGAGCTTTCAAACACTGACAATCTGGTATATTGAAGTATGACCATTATTTTTTATTTTCCACATTTTTGGTCCAAAGACAGTTCTGAGTAATTGATTCCCATAATGAGCTATGGTTCGTTAGTCAATTTAATTTATAATTGAATTGGATGGATGTAACTCTGTGTAAAATTGTCTCTGAAGAATCTGTTTTGTTCGTCTGTTCAACTTCTGACAGGGATGGAAGAAAATCTAAATTATTCCCTTCTGCAAGAGGGAAAAACTCTGAAAGTCTCAACATCCCTTGTGAAATTAAGAGGAAAATATTTTTAATAGTTGCCATGCAAAAATAATACGGCTTTACTAAAATTTATACAACCCTGACAATTAACACATTAATGCCTGGAATGGTGGCTTAAAAAGAAAATCAGGACATGAGGAATATATGAATCAACCATGCTACCTGGACAGCTGGAAAGATCACTCTTTACCAGATATTTACTGATAAATACTGGTACTCACATCTTCTTTGTAAATATTGCAAAATCTAAAGAATTTGCTTCTCCGTGGTTTTATATTGATATCTTGGTGATACAACCCAATTGGGAAATGACTGGTGTGAAGAATAAAGCTCAGTGGGTTAAATTTTCCCCCTGTTTATAACTTGGAAACCCAGAGTTTCTTTCACTGTCACAAGCTGTTGGACTTTGCTAAATGCAGTTTGCTTTAGTAGAGACCTGGGAATTGTTCCTCTACCCTCTGTGGGCTTTCTCTTGGCCCCTGCAAAGTTCAAAAAATAACAGAGCAATATATAAGAATGGCTTCTGCTTAGGAACAGAGGCAGGGAAATAATACATTGGTTTAGGGGTCTGAGGATGAACAACTGTTTCCATTTTTAAGTTAATTTTGCCCTGGGGTTCTTTGGGCCTCAAGACTCATATACAAACCCACTTGCTTTCCAGAGAAAATACTGAGGTTCTCATCATGTGCTGAATCCAATTTCCTCCTGATTTGTCATGTCTAAAGAGAAACATTGAGTCTCTGTCTCTACTACTGGTCTTAGCAAGACGTATCAGTACTGAAAGATACATTTAACTTACAGTGAGAAGGAAGTGAATTAATTCATTCAATATTTGTATTTTTTCTATACAGACATACTGATATTGGCCATTGATTGTGAGTTAGCCACAAATGCAAGCAGTAAAAGAATTGCAACACTATTATGTAAGCACACTATTGCTTGTAATCTAGCCTCATGCAAAAGCAAAATATACATGCCCTGTTTGCTCAAAAAATAAAGTGTACTGAGAAGCATTGCAGTGGGATAGGTGATGATGATCAGCTATTATCAGTCCCAGCAGGCACATATTTTTTCTTAACAGCAGCAGGACTGCTGCTTTGAAAGGCAGGCACAAGGATTTTTTAGTTCAGAGCATTTCACATTGCCTTTTAGAGGCAGGCATGACACACAGCTGCACAAACTCTTATGGCCTCCAGTTAAAGCGTCACTTAACAACCTCATTTGTCTACTTTTGCATCAAGTCCCCAATAAATTCTGATAGGCAACAGGCTCCCAGGCTCCTTATGTTATCCAGATAATGTGTTTTTTTTTTTTTTTCTTTTCCTGTAATAGTAACAGTAGAAGTGTTGTGTCCAATCTTCATCATATTCCAGAGTTTGTTTATAATGTTTCTGACCTTTTTTTTCCACTAGTAAGTATTTGATCTGGTAGAAGGGCTATGACATGGGTTCAGTGACTGGTCACACCTCTGCTGAAGTGAGTGAGAGCATAAAGGTGGAACTGAGGTGAAAATTTGGCTTATTACATCCACTTAAGGCTGTTTATTTCTGGGCTGTGCTATATGAATGTAATAGCAGACACAGGCTCCAGCTATTAAACACTGTTCTTATTTTAATGACTACATTCTGACTGAGAAATTCTTTAATATAAGTAATTTTCAGCACTGCAAATGCACGGGAGACAATGAAAGTTGTTTCTAAAAAATATTAAAGCTGACATCAATCATTTATACATAAGGCACAAAGCAATGAGGGCAAACTCCTCAGTGCAGATAAGAGATGTCACACTAAACTTATGTTTCGAGGCAGTGGTATCAGTTACAATCGATCACTTGGTAGCCAGTGGAAGTTACATTTTTACTTTAGTCTTTAAACTCTTTTGACTGCACTACCAAAAGTATTGTTTTAATCTAAAATGCTAGATCAATATTTCTGATCAATAAGCATTCATTTCCAACTAACAAGGACAATGGTTAGTGGATTCCTTTAAACATTTTCATTTCAAGGAAATCTCTGCTGTTCTAGAAATCAGATCTGTAACAAAGAGTATAAGGAAAAGGGAAATGAGCTTAAAACATAGCAGAGAACTTCCAGATTAATTCAGGCCCTTCCCCAGCACAATTTTTCTTTCCCCTATGATGCTAAATCAGTAAACACTTCGTATGACTTTTATTCTTAAAGTAATTACAAAATTCAACAGTATTACAATTAACTCTTCCTACCAGAGCATAAAAAGGCAAACCAAACCAAAGCCAAATTACAAAATACAAACTTCAACTGTCAAAAAAATTAACTCTCAGTGATAAAAATAGTACAAATCAAAAGTACAACTTAGAAAACCCTGGTTCACTCAGTAAAAGACTGGTACAGCTTCCATGAACTTCAGGGATATCCCTCCACTTTCAGCCCAGATGAGTTAGGTCCAAGACAGACAACACCTGGCCCAGCCAAGAGCTGGTCCTCTTTAGGGAGAACCTTTCTTCTTGACCACAGACAGGTCTTGAGGACTGATCACTCTTCCCATTCCCTGGAAAAGCCAGGCACCATCTTGCCAGAACATCTGGAAAGTCTTTCTGTCCCACCCCACTTAGTCTTGGACTTTTCAGACCAGAACACAAGTCTGTTTTAAATGCCCCAAGGACTCTGATGGATATTAGAGGCATGTTTGGCTACAAGAAATCAGGACTTTTGCCACAGTGGTGCAAAAGACCACTCCCTTGTATTTTACAAGCCTAACTAGGAGAGAACATGTTGTTTTCAATGCCTGCAGCTGTGCTTAGCAGTCCCTTCTATACTTAACATTCTCCAACTTTCCATCACCCACGCACAATAATTTGCTTCTTCTCATACTCTCTTCTCCTCAAGATACTGGCTATTGTTTGTATGGCAAGAAATATTAGAGTTGTAATTGAAAACCAACTGGAGAGCTTCAGGCTGGGCTGTCAGCATCCCACACTGCAGGAACTATGTGCTTGGTGTCCTCCATCTCCTCATAGCATTCCTGGCCCTGGTGGTGGAAGTTGTTAAACAAGTCCACAGGCACCTCCTCCCCAGGGTGTAAAGCCATGGGCATCTGCCCCAAAGGATGGGTGTGGAGGGAGCTCAGAGCTGTGACCAGTGCCCCAGTCTGCAGTCTTGATCTGCCTTTGTGAAACCAACTTGGAAGCACAAACCAGAGCAGAGCATAAAGCCTACACTCTACCTCCTCCTCCTGCTGGTGGTTGAGATAGGGTGCAATTGAAATTCAATAAATACTGCATTCTACTGGTCACATGAACTTCACTCCCCTTCATACTTCCATGGCATTACTTAGAGTTTTGAATCCACCCCAAAATTCAAAGCTAAGTCAGAAAATTTGTTTGTTTTAGTTTGTTTAGTTTGTTTTAAAAGTTTGTTTGAGTTATCATGCATGTGGATTTCTCTCAGAAACATAAATTAGTCAAGATTTTCTAAACTGCATGTATCCCATAGAACTTTATGAGGGGTGTGGGCAAAACCCAGGGGTCTATGTCATCTTTTCTCTTAATGTATAGATGAGATATAGGGGAAGCCAACTGCTAAAGTGGGTTGCATTCAGATTATGCTTTGCTCACTGGGAAATGATGGGAAAATAATTTTGGCTCCATTAAATACAGTTTGTCCCTTCAGACAGAGGGCTTAACACAAAACAAATAGAAGGTCAAACTTTTGTTGAGCTATTAATCTGTTCTGTGACTTATGCAGATTGGAAAATATATGAGAAATGTAAACAGAGTGTTCACCCTGCATTAGATAGCAGGAGATAGAGACAGAACAGATAACCTTTTGTGAACAGTAGGAAGTTGGATTTTATGTGAAACTTGTCTGACTCCGACTCTTTATGGTGCCTATTCATCTACTACAGTACTCAAGAATGAAGGAGTAGGTGAAGAAGGAGGAATAAGAGGAAGAGGGCTGCTGGGTAGATGCATAGATTTATCATAAATGGGAAAGCTTTCATTGACTTCAACTAAGCCAAGAATTTGGTTCTGCTTTTATAGGCAATGCAGCCAAAGAGAGATATGGGCAACCCAGGACTTGGGGCAATACAATCTACAGGAAAAAGTGGCACATTCACAAACACCAAAATCATGCTAAATGTAAACACAATCTTATGCATCATAAAACACATATATATTGCATTTCCCACTCTCTTTGTTGTTCAGTTTCTTTCTCCCCAGTGGTTTTGGCATTGTGTTCCATTCTTCAGGTGTTTTCCAGTCACAATTATTGCCTTGTTTCAAAACACTGGTTCCTGCTCATTTATTTTGCTGACCATGCTTTTCCCATCCTTTACTACAGTCTTCTCCTTGAGTTGTCATGACCCATGGTTTTATTCTGGGCTCTTTATTTTGTTTTGCTTCTCTTATTCTTCTCTCCCTCACTTTCTCTCTTATCCTTCTTTCCCTTACTTTCTCACACAGACTCCTTTCTATCTGCAATTTCTTTTCCTTTGTATAGTCTTCTCTTCATTTATCTCATTGCTATTTCCTTTTCACTTTTTGTACATTTCCTACTTCTGCACTTGCTTTCTCTCTGTTATTTGCTTATATATTCCAGGTTCTAAAGGCAAGAACTGGATTTCAAAGAAATAGTGGGGTTTTCTGTCATTGTGTAACCATTTTCAGAATGGTTTTAAAAATATAAAACCAAAAAAATTATCAGTAAAGATTTCTCTCTTCTCTTCTCTTCTCTTCTCTTTTCTCTTCTCTTCTCTTCTCTTCTCTTCTCTTCTCTTCTCTTCTCTTCTCTTCTCTTCTCTTCTCTTCTCTTCTCTTCTCTTCTCTTCTCTTCTCTTCTCTTCTCTTCTCTTCTCTTCTCTTCTCTTCTCTTCTCTTCCCTTAATTTATTTTATGCAGGAAATAGACATTTCATCATTTAATTGTGATTTCCTCTGGGCTTTGAAAGCAGCATTTTGGTTCAGTTAAAATCAAGCACATACTCAATCACCTGAATAATCTATATCAAAAGCTTCTAAGGCAGAACACAGTCAACTAAATCCCTCAAAACCCTCTCTGTATGTCCCCATAATATCACTATGTGACTAAAGATGACTCAGTAGCTTCCTGTCACCCAGTCCAGCTAGGCACACCTATAAGCCTAGTGCAGAAGAAAAAGATATTGAATGTTTTCCACCCTTCTAAGACCTAGGCTTGTGACTTAGGTGCTCTGAAAGCACCCAGGTCTCTCATGGGCAGTTTAGCTCTCAGTCCTGTGCTGTAAATACAGTAAATACAAATAATTCTGAGCTCACCACCTAGCTGGTGTTCTTTGGGATTGCACTGGGATTGCAGTGCCTTCTGACATTGCCTACATCAAAACAAAGCAGATGGAAAGAAGGCAGACAAGGAGCTAAACTAGTACATGACAACAGTCTACTCTGTATGATTGGCCATGGCCCTGCTGGAATCCAAAGGCTGCTGTGCTCTGCAGTTTGGGAACCTCACTGAGCTGGGTACCTGAGCTATGACACAACTAGAAGTGTGTACTATACACACAGCATATTAAACAGCTGATGTTACATGCTTTGGGTGAATATTTCCCCCCAAATAACTGTGGGAAATATTAATTATTTATGGAATATTTGCATAACTGCATAATGTGTCTAGATATAAATAACAGATTATTTGCATAACTGCATAATGCCACTAATCACGGGAAGAAAAAAAAGAACAAAATATTTCTGGCATTTGATCACACTGTGTCATATATGCCCTGTGATTCTTCTTCAAGATCTCCCAGAGAGAAGCTGAAGCCAAAGCTCAACCAAGCTCTGTACTTCATAAGAGGAACAACAGGTAAATCTTTTCAAACCCTATGCAAGTGCTGTGTAGACAGTACCCCAACTGCAAGGCCCTGCAAGTCCCTGCAGGCTGGGTGGTGTTTTGCACAGATTATTTGTCCAAAACTGGAAGAGAAAACCAGCTCATGTGCACATTGTGCATGAATTTCTCCAAGCAAAATTCACAACTCTGTCATCCATCCTGTCACCACTTGTCTCTTAGGCAGCAGTTTCCATCCTTACATCAAAGTGATGAACTAGGGGAAGAAGTAAAGTGACCCAGACCAGGACACTGGCCCAGAAACATGAAGTGACTTTGCCAAAGTCAGAGCACAAATCTGTCAGGGAGATGGGCTAAATGTCTGTCCAGCTCAGCAAAGCTGAGAACCATGGTGGAAATGGAAGGCAGCCCATGCCATGCAGAAAGACACCAGTCCAGAGGAAAAGCTGTGTGCACACTTCCTCCCCATCATCAGGGAGCTGAGAGAAACACTGCAGTGATCTTACTCTAGCTCAAAGGCATCACTAAGCAGAAACAAGCTTGAAAATATGAGCTGAGTTTGTCAAGCTTTAATATTCCCTAATAACCACTGTTCTTTCTCTGTTTAAGATTTCCTGGTAACTGCTGTTCTTTTCTCTGTTAAATACTATTTACTTCAGTGCTGGAGTTTCTAACATATACAACACTGACTTCATTTTTAATGGTATTTTGGTCTAATTTCAGAGCCTGATTTCCCAGTACAAACTCAAGTAACAAATGTATAATTATTCTCATAAATAACTCAGCACCTTACAGTAGGTTTCAAACAAGTTTCCCCACAAGGCACAAGTGCCCTATATTAAATTCTTTTAAAATGTTAGTTGATTAAGGTAAAAATTAGTTGTTATTACCTTATGGACATTTTAGTTTTCACAGCATTTCAAAGCTGGTCCTATCAGGAGTAGATTTGTTGCCACCCACTGGTACAATCATCAGGAAAATTAATAATCATGTTCAGTCTGACTATAAATCATTGTGGTACAGGCAATTAATTTCTGTAGAAAAATGAAAGATCTATAAGTAGTATTATTGTGCAAAGTACATGATGTGAAAACACAGATCCAGCATGGGCAAATTAGAAAACCAATGCTACTAATTCCAGAATGTGATAATGCTGGGTCATCTGAGGCTGGATGGCCAGAAATTCTGAATAAACCATGCTGGCAGCTCCTAGCAGCTAATGGTTGTTTTATTATGTTTATGCTGCATTTGGAATTTGGTATTTGTGATACAAGCATATGTACAGAAAATGAGTCTGGACAAAACAATCACAGCAAAGATTTTTCATACATCTACTGCTGAAATGAGGCAGATTCCTGCATTTGTTTATATGCTGCATTTGTTTATATCCTTGCCATCCCAGAGGGCAGATTTCTATACAGCTCCTCTCCCATTCAGGCCATGGTGGTCCTGGTGAGAACTAGAGGAGGATGATATGTACCCCCACAAACCACCATATGCCCTTGTAATCCAGATTTGTATTTCTCTACCAACAGATGCTACCATCCTGCAATATCATGTGTTTGCTAGGAGTTAGGCAAATATAGCATCAAGCCCATAAAGTTTAGTTTGGCTTCAGAATCAGAGAAAACTAAGCAGCTAGAACTCTATATTTTTATTGTTTTACCTATTAAGATAGTACATCCTGTGGTTCTATGAGAGATACTGTTACAGAAGACTGAAATTCAGTTTCATTCGTTACAAATAAGTCAAAGGATTCCCCAAATCTCTGGATTTGAGTTTTCAATATTTAGGAAATCAATTAAACAAAATTCACATACCAGAGAAACAAACAATATGTTGCCACCAGCTTCTAGTCCATTAGACAAATTATTCTCTAGGGATTAATTTCAGTCAAATTCACCATACCTGAAAACATTGGAACAACATTTGCTAATACCTTGAACTGGAGGCTACAGACTAAATGAAAAGTAAAATCTCTACCCATTTGTTGCTGGATTTTCAAAAGCCAGAGTTAAAAAGGATAACAATGGAAGTAATTGCAAAGTAAAATATCTATGAAAAAGAGATCAATTAATTCACATCGTGATTATTCACATACAAAAAGAAAAAAAAAAGAAAACATTGTAAATAAACATTTTTAAAAGCATTTTAAAAAGATGGATGGGCTTCCTTTTTTAGCCAATTATAAAATAGTTTTTTCTGCTGCTTGATCCAGCTTTGAAATCAAGTACTTTGAAGTATAAGTATCTGGACTCCACAGGGAAGTTCATTATTGAAGAAGCACATATCCATGAATAAGGAAGCTCTCTCTTGGAAAATCTTGCAGGCCATTTTAAAAAGTTTCTAAGATGGAAGTAGAATGGAGGAATAATTATCTATCATAGGGGCTCCTGTTTGTTTTGTAAGAGCAAAACCAACTCAACAGGCCACATTAATTTGTCATTTACTCAGTGTTTGGGTATGAAGTATTCCAGACAGAATGCACCTAGATGCTTTCCTGGATGAAAGAGCATGCTACCAGAAAGCTACTGCCTGTAGTTAGAAAAGAAAGCCCAATTTCCTCATTAGGAAATAGATGTAAATAATTCAGGGATGTGATGTTTTCCACGGAGATACATGATGCATTTAATGCATTTTAAACAGTGGAAGGGAACTCCAAAGAAATGTACCTGCTTCCACAAAGATCCATACAGATGTTTATATTAATACACAGGATTTTGGACCACATTGCTGCCTACAATAGGTTTGTTTACCAAAGACAAGCTTGTGTTTGAGACATTGAGAAAACCCTTTGCACTTCCAGCAAACCTGCAAACAAACATAAACATACCCAAATGATAGAAATAAATTTGTTTGTCACTTTGTCTCTTCCCTTTCTTTTCAATATCTCCAATGGAAATCCACATCTTGCAAATGACTCTCCCCATGTCCTTTGCTGCTTTGGAGAAATCATTAAAATAACTGATGTTAACAAATTTTGCAAATTGTCAGCTAACCTATGGGCTTTAGTGGACAACCATTGACACATTTCAGGAAGTACAATGCCTGGATGAGTGGTCTGTGCCTGTACCAATATGGGCTCAGTGGGCTGTGATTGCTCACTGTATGCTTCTGTACAGACAGAAAGGTAGAAACCCTCACATACCACCCACAAATGCCCCAAACCTGCTGGGTACTGCTCAAGTGCAGCTAAATGTGTTCTTTCATTTGGGTTTCAAATGACATTTTCAT
Source organism: Muscicapa striata striata (assembly GCA_030060385.1). Classification (NCBI taxonomy): domain Eukaryota; kingdom Metazoa; phylum Chordata; class Aves; order Passeriformes; family Muscicapidae; genus Muscicapa; species Muscicapa striata. The sequence goes on from JAREIS010000054.1 coordinate 1,734,373, forward strand.
TTTAAATTTAAGTATTGAGCCATAGCCAAATCTGTGCTATCATCTAGGTTTATACAGTCATTATAAAGCTGTGATAAACATCTAGGCATAACATATAGTTGAGTGCAATCTATCTAATCTATCTGTCTATCTCCTTCCAATTCTTCCCCTATATGGGACATAAATCTTAGGCAGGGATTTGAGAATGTATTAGGATAGTATCAAAAGAGATGAAAATCACAGCTGTTCCAGCTAAAAACCCTTCCTGATTTGTTAAACAAACATAAAACTGAGTTGAGAATTTCCCAGATTCACCTGGTTCAGCTGTATACAAAGAGCAGTTAAATTAAATGATCTTTCTCACAAAGGTCAAAAGTTAAGTGTCCCTGGTTACATGAGGCCTCATGCCTAATGGGATGATAATCCAATTCTATGGCATCTAGAAAGAATCCTTCTCCTAGTTATTAAATATGCATGTCTATCCCAAGCAAAATACATCAGAGCAGTGAGAAGTGGAGATAATATACCACACCAGAGTAGAGTTGCAAAAATGTCAACTTGAAACAGAAGAGCAGGGAAGAAAAAACAAACTAAACCTCCCACAGCCAGTTCCACGGGGTAAAAAGAATTGGAAAATATTTGTAAAGTCAAATGCTCATAAGAAAACCTGAAAGAGAACTGTGCTCACACTGAAGTTACATGACTTTTCCCAGACAGTGTTTATTCTAATTTTGATGCAACATTGTAATAATCACATTAACTGCTGGTAAAAGAAAGAACAGGAACTTCATCTTTCAGGGTAGTAACTCCACAGCAGGTTTTGTTTCCACAGACAATCACCCATATAATCTGTAAAATTTTCCTATTTTCAAGCAGATAAAATTGCAAGTGCCAGTTCCAAAAAAAAACAACCAAAACCCTAAAGGTCATTGTGGAAATTAGAGGTCTTTTAACCAGAAACCTTACAGGCAACCAAGTCCTTTCAGTCCTTCAGAGCTGCTAACTGCCAGAATTAAGAGTTAAGTAGTAGACTCACAAGAAATTTTAGTAATGTATTTCAGTGCTCTTCCACTGTTTCACACTGCTTTCCATCAATAACATGGGAAATTCTAAACAGGTAAATGAAAGAGGCAGATGCCAAGGTGAGCAGGATGGAATGCTAACTGCATTTGAATGGTGCTACTAGAGAGGTGTAAGATGTTCTCTGGAAAAGAGTACAGCTTCTCCCAGTGGTTCATCACTTTCTTCATTACAAGTATGGGCCTTACTTGTAGTCAGACTGCTCTGCTTTGTCTGGGCAGCCACCAGAGTGTTGTGCCCTTCTCTACTTGCTTGTACAATGTAATACACAGAAATGCTTTTTGTCCTGGCCATTCACTATACCAGTATAGCACAATCATCTTTTTGATATACTGATTTTTGTGAAGCTCCACTCAAATATTTTGTCCAGTACTTAACTAATTTGCAGTGCCATTTTTGCACTTAACCTTCTTAGGTTAGCAAGGCCAAAGGTGCCCACAAACTCCCAGCAGAGCCTCAAGATAATAAGCATAAAGGTAAAATCTCCCCTTTATTGCTCAATGCTGCCCTGCTTAAACAGTAAGGGCTTCAGCCACTACTTTAACCACCTGGAGGTCATAAGTACCTAAACTTTTCCAGAATTGGTGTTTTCCTGAGCACAGTTCCTCTTTCCATACAAATAGAAGGCATTATTCACTCCTGAGTAGCTCTGCATTCACAGAAACCTACAGCAGGTTGTATTTGAAGAGAGAAGGCCACTGCTGTATGAACTCCTAAGGCTGCTCATTCTCCTTCCTTCATCTTTCACTGTGCAGCTATGACTCTACATGAAACACAAATTTAGTAAAACACTTTATTTATTGAAATCTGACTCAATTCTACTCTGTTTTCCTCTATCAATAATAACCTCATGACTGCTTCTGAGTAAAATGTAAAACACACAATAAACTGTAATCATTAGATTCCAAAGATAAAAGAACAAATATTTGACTTAAACATTTATTTACTTCCTAATTCTATGATAATTTTTAATGTATGTCTCTCTAACTAGATCTGCCTACACAATGAGTAGTGTTCATCCATTGTTATCATTGTTAAGATCAGCACATGGTTAATCAATCATAGAAAATTGTTTTATATCATATGCAAAAGATTATTAATGCTGTATTGTGTAAAAGCTTACCTAAGCTGATGTTCTCAAAACTGAAACACCTCTGGATTTTTTTTCTCATTGTCCTTCCTCAAGTGGCAACACAAACACAGCCCTGAACAGCAAGGAACAGCCCAACAGAGACAGTGAGCAGTGGGACCTACAAGCACTGAGGATTTTTGTGTGAGGTGGCTGCTGTATCACACTCTAAGCAACAGGACTGACCCAGCACAGCCCTTTTGTAAGGTGAGGTTTGAAGGTGAAGCAGGATTAGAGCCCAGCTGCAGATTTAACAGCACTAATACACTGCCACTTCAAGATTTCCTGCATAACAGAATTTTCATGAGACTCATCAGGTTCCACACATGCTTACACATGACTTACCACTGTGCTATTTGAGCACCTTAGACCAGCTGTTTCATGTGAAAATTGGTGCCATAGGCCAAAATCTCAGAAGGTTTTGGATGTATATTGGTAGTTCCTGTTCAGTTTTGGGTCCAACACAAGGCTTCAAACTACTAAGATGTTTTGAGAACCTTAGATACAGAGGTTCTGCTTTGGACTGATGTTTCTTCCTTTACCAAAAAAATCACTTAGATCATTTCCACTGAAGTCACTCTCTGTGCGTCTGTCTTCTTCATCAGTATATTCCCAGTGTGTTCCTTGTTGCACACTGTTTTAATTAGTGTTACACAGTCTTGTATATTCAGCAAAAAACTCAAAATATGACAAATGTGATTAAATGTTTCAGTTTTGAGAACATCAGCTTAGGTAAGCTTTTACACAATACAGCATTAATAATCTTTTGCATATGATATAAAACAATTTTCTATGATTGATTAACCATGTGCTGATCTTAACAATGATAACAATGGATGAACACTACTCATTGTGTAGGCAGATCTAGTTAGAGAGATATACATTAAAAATTATCATAGAATTAGGAAGTAAATAAATGTTTAAGTCAAATATTTGTTCTTTTATCTTTGGAATCTAATGATTACAGTTTATTGTGTGTTTTACATTTTGCTCAGAAGCAGTCATGAGGTTATTATTGATAGAAGAAAACAGAGTAGAATTGAGTCACAGATTTCAATAAATAAAGTGTTTTACTAAATTTGTATGCACTGGTATATGTGTGTTTGTGGTTGCAAACTATTTATTAGACTCAAAATGAAACAGAGGAGGATAAAATACCTCGAGGCCCCAAATGATGTAAGCAAGGCTCTATGTATTAAATGTTAAAATTATCATTGTGTGTTAGGCGTGTATACACACCACTGCTCTCTACTGGGTTAAGTCAGAAATGCTTATCTTTGACTCTAAATGCCTACGCTGCCACTAAGTGAAAAGATTTTTTTCTTAGATCACTTGATAAGAATTTGTTTACAGAGCAACAAACAGGTGTTAACATTGATGTTTAGCATAAATTAAGGTGGCCACGATGTGTAATATGGTGTCAACAACCCCTATGTAGGGTCAACATCTATTACACTAAATGAGATCAAAAATTATGTTAAGAATTAAACATACTTTTTTTTTTTTTTTTTTTTTTTTTTTTAACAGCTCCTACTCATTTAAATGGTATCAACTACCCATTCAAACTGTCTTTGTTTCATGCCTCTGGTCCCCATAGGCAGAGCCATCCCAAACACCAAGCAGTTCAAAGAAGCAGATAATTAACTACTGCCTATTGTACAAATTGCACATTTTCAATTAATGTTCTACCTCACAGGCAGGGCAGTTAGTTTTAATCAGTCTCATGACATCAACTATTGTGGTTACTGTTCTCAGATAGCAGAAGGCACCTTGGTGCCATGCAGGCAGACTGCAGCACACAGCCCCTCCTTTGGTCTCTGCTGTGTGTAGGGCTCCTTCCCAAACCTTTGAAAGGAAAAGGTTATAAGGTGAGGGAATCACTAAAGGTCATTCTTCTTGGGAGGGGATGTGCATACAGAGTTCTAATGGTTTTATCTTCCCATACTCAGTTTTCATAGCTTCAGGCCTAAGCCATGCTATGGAAGATAACAAGATCAGGTGGACACAAAGACATTTTGGAGCCATTTTCTCTTTGCATCTGGCTTGCAAAGCTCCATCAGCACCACTGCAGCCTGGTGTAGCTCACAGCAACCTTGAGAACTCTATCCAACTCTGGTGGCCCTACAGGAGCTGCAAAAACTGCTTTCCTTCATGGTTGTCCATTTGGGGGTTTTTTGGGTGTCCTGTGTTGAACACAGATTAGGTAATTATAAGAGCCAGGTTTAGTTTCTATAATTAAGGGTGGTTTTGTTTTTAAATAACACTAAAAATTTAAACACACCAGTGAATTAAAAATATAAAGTGTTTGGATTTGGGGTGGAGGTGGGCGAGGGAAGGGAGAACAGAAATCTCAGGGAATAGAGCAAAAAAACACACTTCATTTTCACAAATGACCTTTATAATGCAGTTGGAGCCTTGCTTCTTGTCAGTCATGGGTCAGTGCCCTATTCCTGCATTGCCCACACACCATCACTGCAGCAGTGCAGCTGCACCCCTAGGGGGAGGTTGTGTCAACATTTCCATTGCAAACCCCACTTTCCAGAAGGTGAAAACCTGTCTGTCAGCAAGGAAATAACTTTATGAAAAGCAAACCTTGATAAAAACCCTTTTGTCCACTTTCAAATGATTACAGCCTTGTCCCAACATAAGAAACACACTGGGTTCAAAGCTGGTCTCGTGCAACTTTAGGAAGGTTTTGCAGGAACCCCTTGCCTGGCTTGGCTTCACCCATGAGACTTGGGGAGGGAAGGCACTGAAGGAAGTGCCTGGCTTCCTGCAACTCCTCACAACTTTAATCCCTGGGCCCTTCCTGGAAAGGCTGCTGGAAGGTGAGATTTTCCCAGAGACTCAGTCCTGCACCAAGTCTCAGTCCCTCATGAGCTCAGAGTCAGAAGATGGGAAATGTTTCATTTCACCACAGACATCTTCAAATGCCACTTTCTAGTGGAGGTAACTCTTACAGCAGCAACAGTGACCTGTTTCAATATAACTCCCATTAGCACAAGGGAACTGCATCAACCCCTAATTTTAGGTGAAAGCAAGGGTTACAAATATGTGTATATACATATAAAGAATTATACTAAACCTGGATTTGGCTCCATTTGTTTAAAAAAAGCCTATAAACATACACTGAAGCCATACACCAAAAAAAGCTTTTAGAGGACTCAGAGGGGTCTTTCTGTTGTAATAGGTACATTTACTTGGGTTTTCAGTCCAAAAAATCCATTTTATGTGTATATCTGGCTGGGAGATTTACATATCCAGGCAGATTTTTAGGGAGTCAGTCTCTTGTGTGTAAATAAAAGATGTCATTTGTTAAGATCTAATAAAAAAATCTTTAAATCATGTACTTTAAATTCAAACCTCCCCCTTCAAATTGAAAACAAGCCTGAAACTAGCCAAGTCAGAAAAGTTATTTATTCTATAGTGCAAATGCTTTCACTTTATGGGAATTTTCTCCTTAAGATAGGCAGTTAAAATAAATAAATAAAAAACCCCAAACTATGTTGTATTAAAGAGTTCAAAAAAAATGAGGTTCAGATGCACTTCCCACTATGTCTGCTTTGCTTTTGAACAATTTTGATCACAAATAAAACCCCTTTAGACCAAAACTCTGCATCAAAACAGAGCCAAAATAGTTAAGTCCACAACATGAGTACATGGCAATGAAGTAAGCAAATTTCTTCAGTGGCAGCCTCACAGAGCATTAGAGACTTGTGAAATATTAACAAAGTAGAAAATTCCAAGATAAAACACTGGACTGAAAAATAATGTCAGAAAGAGGGATCAGAGTACACTGTGTGACATCTCAGTTTGCCCCCTGAAAAACACAACGTACAAATTAACCACTGTGTAATCTGAGCCTCAAATTAATTGTCAGGCAAAATAGTAGAGATTATGTCAGATACTGCAGTTTGGTTCTGCACCTCTGTTTCCACATAGGCAGTACCTAAACCTAGGACTAACATCATGAGCAGGAAAAGAAAATGCAGCTGAGGAGAGGAAAAAAATCTCCTTGCATTTTTCTCAGCACTGCCATTCTGGTTGCTTTCCATGAAACTCTTTCCAAGACTTTTCTGCAAATCCAATATCTGAAGACAGTCAGACCTGCAGGTGTCTAATAGCTACTCCACAGCTCTAAGGATTTTGACTTCTTCCTTTGTTTCTCAATTGTTTTCTTCTCCTAAGTGTCAAAATCTTGAATCATGGGATTATTCTTTTAACTGATGATCTTTCTCCACACATCTGTCCACTTTCAACACAATCAAGAGCTTGCAAAGAACAAGAATCCTTAAACAGTTCTTAAAAATTAAGAAGGAAGATCTGCCAACTGAGATCCCCTCTGTATGGCAGGGCAGATTAAGGAGACATTACAATTTTATGGACACTTTTAAAAGCTGCAGCCACATTGCATCAGAATCTTTAAACAACACTAATGTTTGGATCAAATACATGAATACAAGGTGAAGGAATGAAGGCTGATTCAGGAATGCAAGATCCATTAAACTATGCAAGTATGCATGAACTGTAAAAAGTGGATCCCATACATATCAGCTATAGCCCTTAGCTGTTAGCAGGTGTGAATCAGTCAGTTGTACAATTCATTTGTCTACCTAATTGCACTGAAGATAGGCTTTTACTTTGCCTATAACATCACTAATGAGTAGGTTTTCAGTTTGATCTAACTAATTAATTCTTGTTAACTTCCTTTGCATTGCTGTTCTTTTAATTTAACCAGAGACAGCACCAGAGTTGCTACTAGTGTTTAGTCTCAACTAGATTACTCCTATTCATTAAGGTCTGTAATTGTTGGTCATACCCTCACAAATGGTCATTACAACCTCTGGCTTGCATATTGAATAACAGCAATTTCCTGGCTCCAACAGACTCTCATGTGAGGGAGGGGAAAATGCTAATAAAGAAAGAATGAATGATTCTCTGCTTCATTCAGTGCTGTGTAGATTTCCTTTACAGCAGAAATTGTACTGAGGTGGTAAAACGGGTTCCTTGCAGGCCCCCTACCTCCACCCTGAGTGAAAACAATAAGAACCAAGTCAAGCATTCCCTGCTACTGTGATTACAGCATCCGTAAAAGTGATTATATGGCTGCTGTAATCAACTTCAATGAAAGCTGCCTGTTAGAGCTTCAATAATTACTCATTTCTGTTAACAGCTTGCTTTCAGTTTAGTACTTTGAGGCCTAGGAAAAAAAAAAATGGTGTTTTAATAAAAGATCCTGTGAACGTGGTATTTTGGGCGGTAAGAGCTTGTGTGTGGGCAAATTAAAAAAAAAAAAAAAAAAATGCACATGCAACTTTTTTGTCCTGTGCTCAATAGCAGCCCCTTTTCATTTAAGCTCAGAATCTATTTAACCAGCAACAAGCACAAGTTCATACAGGGTTCAGTCATGTACTGAATGTTTACTGAAGGAGGCACAATAGTTTAAATAAAGTGGCGGTTTTAAATATTTTACCCATTTCTTTAAACAAATTGCCAATCCTTAAACTCTGTGTTAAACATTTCAAAAGCAAAATACCACAAAGCTCTCTTTCAATAAAACCACCACTTTTGTCATACCATGCCTCCTTCGTCTTGATGTATTTTATTTCTGCAAAGCTCTGGAGAAGAATGGAGCTTACAGAAGTTAAGGGCTCATTTTTAAAACAAAACAAAAGAACTATTTAGTCTGAGATTAAAACAACACAGGTCACCATTGCCCTCCAATGTTTGATGTTCTGCAGAGCAATGACACAGCTAGGAATAAGGGAGGCAGACTGCAGAGAATTAAAGTTGACAAACACTTCCACCTCAAACTTAAAATCCCAGGCAACCTTTTCTGAAGTTAAAATAAACCCTAAACAACAAAAAGCAGAGAAACCACTCCTCCTGTTTAGATAACTTTATGACTATGCTTTTATTTGTCTTATGTACTTATACATTTCTCCCTTTGAAACAAAGAAATCACCAAAAAAACCAAAACCAGAAAGGAGGCTCTCAGAGTATCCAACAGAAAGCTGAAATAGCTAAAAATGCTGTAAGATCTTATAAGAAAGTCAGTGAAGTCTACAGAAGCATAAATGAGGTTGTTTCTTCACCTAGAATCTTTCTCTACTTTGGGAAGGTTTACAGTCATTTCCTGCAACTCAAGGGCCAAGCTTCCTGAAGGACAAGCCCTGTTCTGATGAGGGGCTACTGGTCATGGTTTCTGTCCCTGTAGGAGTGTTAACAATCAACACAGGCTGCTGGAGACAGAGGAATGCTATGAAGAACACACTGCTGCATCCTTTAACAGTTTGTCTCATAGGTGAAGTAACAGAAAAAAAAAGTAATTAATGTCTTGAATGTAATACAGTGCATGACATTTACATGGCATCTTTCATCCTGAAGGATTCCACAGCACTCCATAAATTACATGCTTGTGGAAATTGCTCCCCCATTAGAACAAAGACAACACTGGGGTATAAGTCAGGAGCCAGCTGGACAAATGCTCAGCAGCATCAATTTAGTCAAGGACAGCAGTTGGAATTATCTACTCATGCAAGGAATGGTGTGAGTTATAGAGAACCTAATTTTCCTTGGTACCTGCAATCACTGCTTTATTGTGCATGCACTATTTGGTTGCATCCACTGGAATTTTCATAAACCTTCCACTGTTTCTGAGGACAGAGCATCCTCAAAAAGAGGACTCTGCTTTCCCTGGTGGTCCATCAGAATGCAATTCTGCTATGAAAGAAGGCACCATAAATGACCTGTGTATCAACCAGCTGTGTAGATATGGTTTCAGTGTAGGACAGCATCTTCAGCTGGCATAGTCCCATTTACTTGAAAGGATCTATTCCAAAGTGTATCCTCTGAGGTTTCACTTCATAAAATGATTCGATTTTACAATTTAATCTTCGTTTCCTGAAGGAAGTGTTGAAAATGGACATAAAACATGAACATGAACATTAAAAAATAAGAAAATAAAGTGTTATTTTCCCTGTGAACATCAAAGGATAAATTTCTGGCGTTGCTCTTTTTGTCACCTGTGTGTGAAGTGGACTCATCTTTTGTTCTCTCTACTTCCTTACAAGAGACTTCACTGAAGGCAGCCAGCCTTGCCCCCAGGGCAGAGGCTCTCTCTGAATGGACAGAACACTCCTGAAGTCTACAGGCTCCAGGTGCAAGATGCAGGAACATTCCTCTGCTTTACACTGTGTGCAGCAACCTGACCAGTGGAGATCATTATCCTCTCAGAGGGAGCACATCTGTCATACACCTTCCATCCTCTCTTTTTACTCAATTTGATTTAGATGTGGCCTGGTAAGACCAAAGCATTTAGACACACAAAAGGAATGTGAAAAAGAGGAAACAAAAATTTTCAAGCTACTCCGTACTATATGTTTACCCAAAAAAGATTAAATCAGATCTGATTTTTAAGTGTTTGTTTTCTCTGAAAATCAAGATAGGTGTCTGCAAGTCCTCATTCAGAAACTTCCACCACACAGGAAGTGTCAAAAGATCAATATTTGCAGGATGAGGAACCTGTGGAAAGCCTTTCACACAGCTGTCTGTTTGTCTAGGCAGCCTCTCCAGTGCAGATCAGTAAGAGCTACACTGAAATTAGTAGGAACAATTTTTCCTGTCATGTAACTGATCTTAATATATTTTTGCAAGTAATTTAACATGAAACAAAATCAAAAAGATCCTTTCATGTTCTATTACATATCTAGTATGTTATTTCTGTAGGAAAAGTAATGAGAACAAATTTTGTGTTTCTTTGGCTGTAGGAATGGAGATTTTCTCTGGTCATTATGCACTAGTACAAAAAAGATTCACTATGGCCCATAACTGCAAAAGTATTACAATGCAACTTATTATAACCTGTCTCCAGAACTTTGTATTAAGTAGACTAATGCACAAGCCCCAAAACTCCTAAAGCAGCTATTATGCTGTATAGTAGGAGAATACTGTAAACAAAATGTTCTACTTGTCAGAATAAACCAGAAGAACTTGAAAACTGCAGGACATAAGTTTTCCTGAGCATGACCACTTTCACAAACTTCTGTAACAAGATTCAACATTGAACTTTTCACAAACAGGAAGGTTTGGTACAGAGTATGGAAGAGCTGGCTGGGAATTGTGATTTCTACTCCACAAATAGCTTGTGTCCCACAGGTGCTGAGTTAAATTAAACATTGAAGAAAAAAAGTCTTGAGCCTTGTTCTAATTGTCTTTAACATTCAAGAAACCTATCCCCCCAAAAAAGTTGAAGAAAATAATGCACAAAATCTTCCTTTTCAGTTGTTTATGATAGGCCACTGTATCCAGCACTAGCATAAAGGACAATAGGTAACAAAAGCTGCAATTATTTTTCTTTTTTTGATGAAAAGCAGGTGTTTGTGGAGTCAGCTGAAACAGATCTCTCAACCCACCACTAAGGCAGAGAAAAAGTCAAGGCATTCTGATATATGTACTTTCTAAAGACAGGAGACTGTCTTTAAATCTTTTTGCTGGAGGAGATGATTAAGGCAAACTTCGTGGTGTTACATGCAAGAGGTATGCAAAAAGGAATATCTTTCTCCTGACCACCCTCTGGCTATTGGATACAATTGCAGACACTGAGATCCTCCCACAAATGATTACAGTCCAGCTGTTTTTTAAAAACAGCCCCCCAACCCCAAGTGGATAAAATTGCTCTTTTTTTCATAGTCATAGCAATTCCATTGGCTCAGTGACCTATATTCTGACAAACAAAGAATTAAGTCACACAGATCTTTGCCTGTGTAGACAATCATTAAAAATGACATTAATAGAATATTTGATACCTCTGTAAGAGGTGAAGTAGGTGTGAATGACAGGGAGATAATTTCTAGATGCACAGGTTGTCTTACAGTACAGTTGCCTGCATTACCTTAACTGTAGAATAAAACATGCCATTCCTCCATCAGTCCTTTCACCCACTGATTTTAATTGCTCTGCAGTGCTCTCATTTTACAGATGGAGAAACTATACTCTGAGAAGTGAAGCCACATGGTCCAGCTGACACTGCAGGGCAGTCAAGCAGCAAGGAATGGTGCTGCCTCTTGGTCACCAGCCAACTGCATCCCTTGGAAGAACTCACTGCAACTGCCCCTTTCACTCCAAACCATTTGTGCCTTGAGAGAGATAAATACTGAATGGAATAACTGCAGTGACCATTTCTGCTGCATTCAGCAACAAAATCTGCATAAATTGCATTTGAAAAGATGTACATACTTGACACAAGCTTCTCTATAGACCTCCTCCCTATATGGCATGAAGTCCCACACAGCTAATGTTATATGACTTGTTACACTTCCTCTCTTAATGTACCTACACCAGCAACAGCAGCAGCATGTCATAATGAAATCTATCAAATATTAATTTTAAATGTTTTTCAGTGACCAAAAATGCACTCTGAGATTTATCAGGAGGCACCTATGCTGACAGCAGGACAGGGTCTGGGTACAAGGGCTATTGCTAAGTCGATTAAGAAGGCCCCAAAATAGACACAACTTTCTAATTAAATCAAAGAGCTTGAATCCCATCCAGACCCAGCTATGAAGGCAGGGCTGTGTGAGTGGAATGTTTTCAAACTGGCCAGTGCTGCCATGCTGGGCAAGCACAGTGAGGAACCTGTAGGACTGCTTGGGGCAGGTGAGCACCATCCAGACATCTCTTAGCACAGAAGGGACAAAAACTGAGCCAGAGTCAGGAGCTTCCACTATGTTTAAGTCATCTGTGATATTGACTTTATTAACTGCAAATAAAAACTTACCATAGAGTAGAGCACATCTGATATATTTTTGCAGTTTCTCATTTAAAATCAATGTCAGTTTGAATAAGAAAGTCCTATTTCTCATATTTCTGTTATGAAAAGAAGCCAACTAAACCTGAACTGTGAACTGTTTCAAAATGTTTCCCAAAGTTGGAAGTAAACTTATATTGTTATTTTGGAAATTTTGCTGATCCCAGATCTCAAACTGAAGCTGAAGCAAAACAAAGACCTTTCCAGCTCCAAACACCAGTTCAGCTGAAAAGCAACATCCCTATGCACATTCTGTGCAACAAGGGGACAGCTTGACTTTAAGAGTCCTTTAAAAACCTCCTGCTCCATGTCTGTGCTTTTCTCCCTCCCTCATCACATTAAACACCAGCAGATGGTCACAAACCTTCTTCCCTGGAATCAGCTACCCTCAGGGACTACCTGCTAAGGTGAGATTGAGGTAAACTGCTTCTTGTGATTGCTGTTTCTCATTTCACTCTTGTTCACTAGCCTTAATTTCCTCCAGCAATTCCACCACTATACCTAGTGGCAAGAAGATATATATGTGTGATGGATTTGAGTTTTTACAAGGGAGAGAAAGGAGATTTTACCTGCCAGCAAGCTGACCCTTTCATCACTCCCACTTCTCTGGCTAGTCCTAAGCCCACCTATATTCCTGGCAGCACTTTTTTTTCTCACCAGCTACATGGTCCCCCATCCTAAATTCAAGTTTTAAAAAATCCAGTATGTGACCAAGACTAAAAATGATGCTCATGGAAAGGGGAGGAGATTAAGTCTCTTTGCTGTAAGGGACTCTGTGAACTGAACAATAAACTGTTACTGACTTGGAATCAGAGCTCAGCTAAAACAGTTTCAGTCACAGCTGGATCTGACCCAGAACAGATTCAAACATAGTGGTTCAATTCCCTGGTTGTAAGTGTCTTCTTGCAATGATAAGCTGTAATCAGCAATTAGGAAGTGTTCATGGTGTGGTAGTGCCAGAATTCATGTAAGGAAGGTCAGCTGTGGGCCTGGGTCTCATAAAAATTCCAAACTGGAATAATAATCTCTATGCTGAGCAAACATTTCAATATTGACACAGCTAAAGCACAACTGAGATGGAGAAAAAAGGCAGGAAGCAGTTGTCATTTACAGGAAGACAATGAGGCATACACATTCCTCACCATAAAGATGTTAGAGATTGCACTGGGCACCATGCAACTTACAGTCCTTGTATTAATCCCCAGCTATAACCAGCAGAGTGTATCAATAGATTTAGGCATTTATGAGCTAAAAACATGACAGGAAGCAGACACACCCTGTGTAAGTAATGCATGATTGTGCCAGTGCTCCTCATAAGCAGTCTCTGAGAACAGGCACTATGATAGACAGGACAGCTTTGAACTCTCTGGCATTATCTCCTCTTAGAGAATTTTCTCTGGAGCTTTACCTATGATAATTTGAGAACAATTCCCCTCACCCTCTGGTTAGATCAGGTTTCCAGGTGACCATCAGATGTGTGAAGAGCAGGTGGAGGTGATGAAAATGTGGCTTCTCCTTTTGGCTGCTGTGTAGCTCAAGTCCAGCACTCCAGTGCCCATTTTGTGGACAGACTTCTGGGCTAGAGATTCATATGGGACAAGATTACTCTCTAGAAGATTCTGAACGTGGAAAGACAGTTTGTGTCACAGTGAGGACTACACACCAGCCCTGAAAGAAGTACACAGACGTGGCAATGAGTGATAGGACATGAAAATGACTTTTAAGAGGAGAATGAGGAAATAAATAATGTCTGTCCTGGAATCATCCTAAGACAAAGTGCATCCTCTTTCCAGCAGTGGCTAAGAGCAACATTTTCATTTCACTTGGTGGTTCCCAGGGGTACAGCTGGGATGTTCTAGTTTATATTTGTAAATAACAGTTTAATCAGTGGTGGAATTTCTCTGCTTTTGCAGAATTCTGGAAGAAGTCTTTTGGAATGTGTTTGTTATGTTTTGCTCTGTTTGTTTTGGTTTGTTGTTAGTTTGGGATTTTTTGGTTTGTTTGTTTTTAGAGTAGTATGTGTGTTATAGCTTTAAACTGACACACTGCTCTTTAAATGAGAGTGTTACAAGCTACCACGTGTTTCACAGTGCAATCCTTGCTTTCCCCACCTAGTTGAACCATCACCCCCTTTCTCATTACATTCTCATTTATCCCTATGTCATTCTCCCAACTGCCAGCTAAAATTTGTTTAATTTGCTTGCAAGGGACAATGCACAAGAAATGAAATAACAAAATAAAAAGTAATGGTTTTGTAAACTGGTAATTGTTTCATTCTCTCCAGAGTGATAAAATTTTATAAAAGGAATATGAACACGCTGAAAAATCAGGGTATGGCCATTTGAGCTTCTTTTTGGTTCATTTGAGAAAGAAAACACTAATAATAATATGTTTGGGTTGAATGGAGTCTGCTTTGACTCATCCTGTTTCTCCAATTTCTCAGGGAGGATGGAAGAATGTATGCAATTAAACTATTGGCCTAAAAATGACAAAGCTCTAAATCTTTGGAGGTGCTGCATACTTAAAAATTTGTTATTTCATATTCACATATTGACTCAGATTAAGGACAAAACATCTTTGTTCAGATGGAAACAGACTGAGAGGGCACTGCTTTTTCTGCAAGGCCTTCTTAACTCTCACTCTTCTGACTGGTACATCTCAGACTTGTTGCTCTTGGGACATGAGCTGAAGTAAAGTACTTGCAGACAATTTTCAGGGAAGAAATGAAGTGAGACTGATGGTGTGTGCAATATTAATATTAGGTTGATTTAAGAGTGAGAATCATTAAGTCTGTTCAGATGCAACGTGTTGCAAATTGAAAAATATTTTTTTGTTCCTGGGTCTCCAGAAAACACACCCCCAAAAATCAGACTTTGAAATGTGTCATTTTGTGCTGGGTAGGATTTCCCTAAGCACCTAAGGAAGTTGCTATCCTGACTTCCAGGTGACTGAAGCCCTAAAATTCAGAGATTTTGCAAATTCCACTAAGCATTTGTCTTTTTAACCATCTAAACAATTTAGAGAATATTTAATACGTATGTTACAGAGATGGAAATTTTAAAAATGACAACAGAAGAAAAGGTGGCATTCAAACAGTAGCCAGGATTTTTTCAGGTATGGCTACTAATGTTCCAGGTGGTGGGAAAGTGAAGTCCAAGCAATGGTACAAATACATATGAGCATGTGTCAGAGACTCCCTCCCTGGAGCAGGTGCCTTTGTTGTTCTAAATCATTGTCCAAGCAAAAATAATAATCAATGCATTGCAACCAGTAGTGGTTAAAACAAAATGTTGAAAAAAAAGTCCTTGTGTTAGCACTTCCCACAAATTTGACCACATTTTCCAATCTAAACAAATATAGACTGAGCTCACTTCAGTCAGTCTAACTGATGTGAAAAACTCTTCCCAAACTCCAGAGACAGATGTCAGCTTACCCATTGCAGTAAGGACCAGAGTGATGCTGATTCTGAGCTACTTTATCAGCACTTCATCACAGAAAAGGGAAATCAGAGAAGAACCTCATAACCACAGCTCCAGCTCTGGCCAGGCTTGGTGTGTGTGGATAGGGGGGAAATCTCAACAGTGCCAAAGACAAGGAGAGAGGAGGATCAGCAAGTTAAACCTGAGCCAGCTCACATCCCCTCAGCCCACTCGTGGGCAGCTTCTCAGGATGAAACAGTAACACTCTCATCATTGTTTTTTGACCAAGCCACATAGATAATGTCAAGAATTCTTAAAGGAGCACTGCTGTGGCATCCTACATAACTGCTGTAGATGCAGGAGATAATAATAATCTCCAGCTGCCTGTACTGTTGCAATTAAAATTCTAGTAATCATTGGTGTAAGTTTGTAGGAGCTGCATGACAGCAGAAAAGTCAAACTTTCTCAGTGCTAAATAATTACATCATGCACATAGAGCCTAAACTAGAACCAACCTTGTTCAATGCATAACATATTCCTTATTTTAGTAACTTGTGAGAAAACAAATGAAAATTTTACTACAACAAGGTGAAAAAACAGGTTCTCAAAAGAGTTTACCATTCCAACATACTATACTTAGCTTTTTTTGCAGTGACTTAATTTAAATAACATGTAAAAGACATGCCAAGTATTTAATACTGATTAAAGCTCATGCAGATTTCTATGGAAAAAAGGAAGTGTCATTATGATCATTGGATTCTGTTAACTTCCACACAGCTAAAAAAATGACTCTAATGAAAAAGTTTGCACTTCCTCAACCTAATCAATTGTTCAGCTCTTTATTTACTAATATAGTTTATTAATCTAGTTAGAGTCTTAATTTCAATGTAGGAAGGTATGTGCAGGGTCTATGTTCAGAGAAACCAATCACTTATGCACAAACTGTTGATCCTTTTGGTTCCAGTTATAGCTGTAATTCATTTGTCCCACTGAACTGGGTTTAACAAGCTTGAATAATAAAGATTCAGCTTCAGCTCCTCAATCATACCAATGTGTTTCTTGATTCAGTATCTTTTAAATTAATTCAGAAACTTCCACAGTTCCAAGAGAAAATTATTATCTTATCATCCTCTTGATTTTTTGATACAGTGAATAATGGAGCTATTAAAAATGAGTAAGATCAGAAAACTTAATTTAATTGATTAGTCGGTTCTGTGAAATCAACATATTTGTGTAAAAGCTATGAAAAACTGAAACAAAAGCTATTTTTTCTTGCACCTCCATATTAGATAAATAGTGTAATAAAATATCAGTATAACAATAGTCTTCCTTCTGTTTTCTTTAAGCGTCAGACAAAGTTACTTTGTTCCATAAATTTTCCACCAAACATATGCCCATTTAAAAGAGAAAGGATTATCCAACTAGAGCAGGGAACGCATAATAAAATAACTGCTAGGAACAGTGTAATTTACTAGAAAAGCAAATATTCCTTATAAAAACATATAAGATTCATTTCATGAGGAACCTGCTCTTTTTTTCCAGCAGAACCAGTGGCAGAACTGTGACAGGGGCACTTCTTAATCTCCAGCACCTGTGCACACACAGCTGCTTGCATTTCATATGCCAGTACTGCCAGCACTGTGCCATGGACTCAGTGGCCATCCCTTAAAACCTCCTTTGCCAAAAATTGTCTGCAACTTTAGGAATAATCTGTACAACTAATGAATGCTTACTACTCAGTGGGATCCAAACACAAGAGCTATTAACCTGTTGCAATGCTCAGTTATCCTGACTATTAAAAACTTAAACTTTCAGAATCTCATACTTTGTTTTGCTTCTTTTTTAGAGCTTCTTTGCAAAATTGCTTTCTCAATGGTAGATGTTTACAGGCTGTGATCAAATGTTCCTTATCCTCTTTACATGCTTGTCAAACATGGACTATATCAGGAATTGGATTTCTCTTCATCATTTTTTTTAAGCCCAGGAATGGACAAGTAGCAAAACTTACACTCCTCATCAGCAATTTGTCAACAGCAAAACTCTGCCATGCTCTTAAACTCTTCTCCAATGCTTTGGAAAACTGTTGGTCCATCTGCCCCCTAGTTTATAACCTATTCTAATATAATGCCTCAAATTGCATTTGACTGCTCTTTTCCTTTTGTTCTGACCTTCATCAAAGTCTACAGGCCTTGAAAATAAAGAGAAAACATAGAAGTAATCTGGTCAGAATCGTGTGAATTTGGGAAAGACCATTACAACTCCTAACATTGAGCAATTCAGCAAAATACTGTGTCTGTGAGTCATCAGATCAATTCCTTAACACAAACAGCAACACAAAGAGGACAATAAGCTGAAAGCATTCACTAAATATACTGATTTATGCCACCCAGAAAGTTGCCAAATGTTAGGTTCCTGCAGAATATAGTTCAGCTATTTCCCTGAATTCCAGTTAATGTAATTATGGGTTTTTATTAGAGGATTCACATATTGCCTTTATAGCTTCAACATCTATTTCAGCTTCAGCTAGAATTCACAAAAGCACTTTCCCATTCCTTAAAATGCACTGCATGAGGCACATTCTGGGTCAGAGTCAACTCTCACACAAGTAAATCTGGATTAACAAAATCCACAGAGGCTAATGTACTGGTACTAGCACAAAGCAAACAGTAAAAATGGACTCACATCCACATATTTTAAAAGCAAAGAGCTCCACCTTATCAAACTATACAAAATCCTTGACTCTGGGAGAGAAGAATGCAGAAAATGAAAATAAAAAATTAATGCTCCCCTAAGGAGATAAAACTGGTAATGACTTAAAAGTGACTTAATTGTTCTATTTTCCTTATAGCAGTTTCCATGGAAGGGAAAGAGGAGCAGAAGGCTGAAGTTCAGCTGTTTCTTCACTGTGCTGCAGTCTCAAAGAATCTGATATGACAATTCTGTGCTCAGATGTTTGAACAACTTAAAACACATTCTAGGCAGCTTAAGGAAGGAAATTAACACAGCTTGTTCACTTGATGGGAAATATTAACTAGGACTAGAGCCTGGGACACGTGTTACCAAAAACCCACTTATATAATGCATCACACTAAGCAGCAGGTGAAGTACAAGCAGAAACTGAAAGAAGATGCATTGTTCAAAACTGAAGTATCCCAATACCAGGGATTGTTCTCATCATCTGGTGTGGTCCCAGGGCCCCCATTTACCTCAGCCTGTACCTTATCCATGTCCATACTCTCTGACAAAAGCATTAATATCCATATCAAGGCAACAATTTACACTTGCCCTTTTGCAAGCATAAGTACTCACACAAGCTTTGATTTACCACTGGCATTAATCAGAGGCCCTTGTGTAGTATGTGGATATTTTCAACAATATCATCCATGCCACATTGATATTCGTAATAGCAAGCATTCCTGTACTGAATTACATAGCAAATGTACTCAACAGGGCATTGCATGACTCAGAGCATATCCAGAAAATCTGAATAGTCCACTGAAATCATGAAACAGTAAGTGGATTGCTTTCAAAGTTGTTCACATTACAAACAGATTGCTTATATCCACAACCCTTTTTAGAAACTTAAGTTCAAAGACTTTGGCCACATTTTATGTGAAGCTGACCTCTGTAACATTCTATGGTAACTAGAAAGAGATGTAGGGATCATAAATGCACAAACTGTTTAGTACACTGCACAAAGTATCTTTGCTGTCAAGCACAATAGCTTAGCAGAAAATAATCAAAAGTTTTGTTCTAAGCTGAGTTACTACCACCCTGCCTGGGTCTGCTGGAAATGTAATTGTAACTGCACCAAAATAGAACAGGTTCTATTAAGATGTGAACAAAGCAGAGCCTTTGACTGAAGAGGGAAGGAGAGTAGCCACCA
Organism: Muscicapa striata striata; assembly: GCA_030060385.1. NCBI lineage: Eukaryota > Metazoa > Chordata > Aves > Passeriformes > Muscicapidae > Muscicapa > Muscicapa striata. Next base: position 1,753,674 of record JAREIS010000054.1, read on the forward strand.
CATGTACTGGCTACATGGGACAGGAAGAAGCTGCTGAAGCAAGTAGCCTTACAGGTTAGGTGAAAATTTAACTGTTGCAATAAGAATGGTTGAGAAAATATGTCACTGTTTAAATTATCTGGTCCTGCATCAGTGAGAGACCATTTCATACAATAAAGGCCACACTATGCAGTAACAGATTTGTTTTTCTGAGCTGTATTTTGGGAAGGAGCCAATTAATGAAACAGGGACAAAGGAATGGTAACATCAGAAAAAGCAGGCTCCAGCTGGCCCAGGAGTCCTCTCCAGTATGGGCTGTACCAGTTATCCCTCAGGAAGCTGCCAAATGCCCTAAAGCAGTGATGGAAGGCAGGAAGTTTCCTTAACTTCTAGTAATATTATTGGTTTTAACTGTGCATGTCCTCACTGCCCTGTACTCTAAATTCTACATTTAGATGTCAAAATTCTTTTTGAAACCCATTACAGTCTTCAGCTATGTTACCTTGTTACAGTGAGGTCCACAAATCATTTAGGAACTGGAAAAAACACATCTTTTGCAAAGTTTCATTGTTGCCTTTCAGTTTCACAAGAAAAGTCCCCGCACCACCTAATATTTATTAACAGTTTGCAGTTTAAAAAAAACTTTATGGTTCATTCTGTCTCTTAGCCACAGGCTCCTGAGAAATATTGCTAACTAATTAAGTGGAAGAGGTAAAGATGGTGGTGACACTGGTAAGTTCAGGGGTTTTTTTTAGAAGTCTGTCTACAGTCATGGTTCAGATGTGGGCACAACCCATAATATTCCTCACTATATTTTCTGTCCAGTCTCATGGTGATGCCCATGGAGTTGGGACCCCAGACAACAAAGGGTTTATACCCCTCTTAGTAGTAATGTGAACTCACCACATCATTTTCAAAGAATATAAGGTCAGAAATGCAGAAATTAAGATGGCAAGTATTTTACCAAAATCACCCAAGCAAGTAGAATTCTGCTCCTTGTTTTTCTTGGAGGAGGTTTTGGTGGGTAAGATGCCTGCAGGTCAGCAGCTTATCTAAAGAGGCTGAATCCAAATGCTCACCTATTTCATCTGAATGATGGCTTACCCAAGTCTTAGTCAAGACACAAAATGTAACAGGATGTTCCTCTTCACATCACTTTGTAACACACAAACTAGGTGCAGAATACACACGGCCAAAGTTGATGAGCTAATGTTGTGCTCACAAGCAGTGAGTAGCCTTTTGAACATAATCATTTTCCAAATAAAAAGCCATCTATTGCTGAATGAAGTTTTCACATTTTGTCTTTACAAAAAGAACCATAATGCAGAGGTAATGTCAGCAACAAGAAACCATTGACTTTACGAAAATTATTTAGCTTTTACTAATGGAAATGTAAGTATATGTTTAAGTATATGTTTAAGCAATTACAAAACTATACACATAAAAAACGTATACTTGTCAGGACCCTTGATTGTTTTGAGGTTGGTTGGTTTTCACAAGGCAAGCTTTCCTCTAGTCCTTTTAACTTCCTGCCTGCTAAGTCTACATTATAAGCAGGGTCATATTGCTGAAGGACAATCCCACTGTAATCAATACAGCATCATGATAGCAACCAATGTCCCTAAGGCAAAAACAAGTATCTCTGTTGGAGTAAACTCTCCTGGGACATCCAAAAGGTTAAAAAGAAACAAACAAAAGCCTTATTCTGAGATCTGATTTACAAAATCCTATAAGGAGAAACACAGGGAAGGAATCTTGTTTTACAGAGAATACAAGTTTCAATGTTTTGGGAAATATCCAGGCACAGATAAACAGTTATTCATTCTGGTGTTCAAAGACACAGAAAATAGACCAAGTTTTAAAAATTCTGCTTTTCTGGAGTCTTATTTATCAGCACAAACCAGCTGTGTCAATAGGATAGTGCTGAAGACGTCTCCCACTGTCACCTTATGTCTAAGGTCAAGTGTTTTGTATCCTTTGCTGTTGTAGGTGATTAACAACAGTTTTAGCCGTAGACAGCTGGATGCTTACAGTGTTGCAAGCACTGATGGTTAGTCTTGTCTTTGATTATAAGAATCGACTTTGGTTTCAACAATAGTTGAAAATTCTGTGGAACTCGACAAACTACAAATAGATTTCTCCGACTTTCCTGTTTTCATTCTGATGTGTACAAATTACCTCAACACGCCCTTTTTTTTTTCTGAAAACACTAAGGTCTGAAAGAAACTCTTGTTATATTGTTGCCACTTAGGTTTCACTGAGCCTGCATTATCTACTCACAGCTTTAATGACTTCCTGCAGAGAGAGGCTCTGTAGAAGTCTTGGCAGCAGGGCTAAGAATAGCATTAAATGCAAGGTTATCTAGGCATTACACTCACTGTAACATGCAATTAACTCTCCTCTTCCATTTTCATTACACAATTATTCATTAATGTCAATTTAATTTTATGCATTGTTCTACATGACCGAAGGCTGATTACGGGCCTTTTCACTCCAATATCCCAAGTTAACTGGTGCCAGCCTCTCTCAGGGCTGCCTAATTGCAATTTAGCCCAGACAATTCCTCCCATTTTTGCCCTCCAGTAATGGAACAACAGATCACGGCCAGGTAAAGATTTTAAGGTGGAAATAAAGCCCAAGCCTGAGCAGCACTGAAAACAGTGAAGCCCTGTCCCTCCCTTCCCTTTAATATCTCACATTCTGAATTGTTATTTATTGTAGCTGCCAATGCTATAAAAAAGCCTCATAACTTAAATTGGCCTCTCTACCGTCCCAGTTATATAATGCTGCTTCAACATCAACCCAACATTATACATTGTAAAGACTCAGTATAGTGTATATTTAACTGATTTGTTCAACAAGAAGGCAGCCATGCTGTGATCTCTTGTCATTGAGTTTGGTTTGCTTCCCTGGTCATCTTTCAGCAAAGTTTTGGAAAAGTTTTTAAGCATTTTCATGCTTCAAACTTCTTGTACTTTATTCAGTTCAGCTCTCAGAAAAACAATCCTTTAGAATTAATTAGAATTATCTTTTCAGGTAATTTTCTTGATAAAAGAATGTGGAAAGTCTCACACTTACAGCAACACAATACAAGCTGTTTGCACCACAAACCACTAAATAAGCCACCTAAAAAAGTCAGGATATAAATATAGCCAAAACCAATACACATTCTTCTGCATCATCTTCTAGAAATTTACATTGTACTTTAAATCTGCACAAGCAGCTCATCATTACTTTTCCCCCCATTTTTAGTGGCAGACCATACCCTAAAATAAGATTTAAAGAATGGCTAAGACATAAGCTATGTGCCTGTTTCCTCCAAATCACATGAGACTGTATCTCTCAGATTAAAAATCCCATAAAAAAATGAGGAAATAATTCAGTGCCTTCTACCTGAGTGAGCTACCAGTTTAATTTCAGAAGAGGGTTTGCATGAGGCCTTTTCCACATACCCAGTAGAAAGAGTGTGATGAGACATGCCTTAAACATTGTCTGATGCCTAAGGGGAGGCAACAAGCTGCTTCTTTGGAAGCAATAATGAAAGAAAACAAGTTATATGCATTACAGCATCCCTTTCTCTCCTTTTCTGACACTGTTTAAGGCTGTGTCAGCATTCTTGTTTGAAACCCCTGTTTTCAGGGGCTTTATAATGCAGTTGTAAAAATGAATTCCATGCTGAAACTTGGCACCTCTTGGCCTAAGAGTGAAAGTTTTTTACAAACTGACAAAACTAAAATCCTATTGGTTGCTTCACTGCTCCCTTCCTCTCCTCCACTCGAACATCACTTTATACAATTACAAATAAAAATTATTTGTATAGATAATTTGTATTTAATAGACCTCAGTCTTTTAAATGGGCATAGATACTTTTGGTAGTTGCTTTTTGAAGGCATTCAGTAACTCAGGACTGAAAGATAAGCTCAATGACATACATACATTTTTAATTATTTTATCTCTTGTTATTCTTTACTGTGTTAAGTTTCACAGTGATTTAAATCATTAGAAAAAAGGTTATTAGGTTTGCAGAATACTCTAGTGATATGTTAGATTGGAAAATTCACAAATCAACTTTGTCAATGGCACAGCCACATTCACTGCAAAGGAGTCCTACAGTGGCTGGTTAAAAATGCACAAAAGTGTACTTAACAAAGTAAATGTGAATGGATATGATGAGGTTCTTATGGACTATGATGCAGTAAAATATATTTTAAAACTCCCTAAATAGGTTTTAACTTAATTAGGTCAATATGTGTGTTTAAAGCTTAACTTATATGATCAGGTCAATAACTGGTATTTGGGGAATTTTAAAACAGAGATTTTTAAAGATTTTTAGTTTCATATTTTTAACAAAAGGTAAAATAAAAAACCTGCAGGGTTTTTTTTATACCTGCAGGCTAAGGTATAAACCAGACAGGGTCAAGAAATTAAAAGTGAAGGCTGGCATTATGGTTCAAAATTGCAGAGGGCCACACACAGCATGGGAGGTGTCAATGCTGTACATGCTGTATTGCCCTGACAAATTGCACAAGTGGAGGATAAAGTGGGAAAGAATTAAAAAAAGATTTGATCTCTTTTTGATCACTGTGTTTCTGATATAGCTTATATTGACCTGGATCTTTAAGTTAGGAGCCTTACACTTCCATATTTTGTTTTGAATTCTGCTTTTTCTTCTAAATTCACACAGATTTTCACAGTTAACCTTTGATTTTTTGGCCTTAACTTGTAAGTTATATAAGTTAGCAATAGTTTATTGCCTTCTAGAGCTTTTTGATTCATGCTCTGTTTTCTTTCCCTCTGTGAGGTTTATGGCCATGGGACCTAATTTGCTGGTTTCATTATGCATGTTAGACAAAATCTGTATTGCTAACAGAGCTCAGTTTGGGTCTGAAAGTTTTATATCTAAAGTGAAACCATTATTGTGCAACAAATACTTACTCAGAAAATGCCATTGCAACTGCCAGTTCCCTGAAGTCAACAAGTGACTTGAACTTTTTGTATTTAAACTAATTTAATCATGCAATAAAAATCATTACAAACCAGCCAGTGTTACTGCAGTGCACTGCACAGCCCTTCATGCACAACTTGCTAGGCAAACACCACAAAGAGAGAACTGCCAGTGGTGAGGAACAATTTGGATGGGATTAATGAAACAGTGAAAGTCACATAATGGGCACAATTGCACTTGAAAGTTTATGGGCCACCTTTTCTCTTGATGTTTTTGGCAAGCTGAAATAGATATATTTGCATATAGCAATAATTTGCAATATAATTTGCAATATAATTTGCAATATATTTGTAATATAATTTGCAATAGCAATGCATGCATACAGGGTATTTGGCTGGGATGCTGATCCTTGGAATGATGTTACTACATACAATTGTACACTTTACCTACAAAACTTGTAGAAAGTATTGCAGCTACCCATATGAGCAAGTATTTTTTTAAACTAGAATTTGAGTTTCAGTAGATTAGACAAAAATTTGCAATGAACATTTTACTATCACAGGTATTGAATAAAGTGAATTTTAAAGGAATGTTAAATGGTTGAGAATAGCAAAACTGGATAAAATCATGACAAAGCTACAGGTTTACACCCCAAGTCCCTTGGCCATGGAAAGGGAGTGCTGAAAGTTTAAATACTTTTATTTAAATCTAAACAATAATGTCCAAACCCAAATTTGTCTGGGAGCAATTTGGGCTTTGACAGGCACACGTTTTGTTCCCTGAGAGAGCAGCTGCCATCAGTGCCCAGAGCTGCCTGTGCCTCCTGCAGGTTTGTGCAGCCAGGATGGGAAGGGAGGGACAGCCACGGACTGCAGGTGGCAGCTCTGGTGGGTGACACACGATGGAGCCTCCAAGGGGCTGAGCCAAGGTGACTTCTGCAAAGGCAGCCTCAGTTGGAAACACTCTGCATAGGAGCAGATTGTTTTTTCATGGACTAAAATTCAGAGAGGAGGGAACCAGCTTGCCTTATGATTATTCATTCTATTGTTTAGGTTTTAAACCATATTCAGGTACTGGGCATGCTCCCTGCTAAGACAGCTTTTTAAGTATTCTGGCTGTTTAGTTTGCCAAGCATATGTAAACAGTTTTAAAAAATGAAATAACTCTTCTGTATTAAAAAATATATTTAATGTCCCCCTCCCCCTAAAAAACCCCAATTGTTTTTCATTATGGCTTGCTTGCATGCCAAATTTCATTTAATGAAATGAAGATATTTTTTAGGTATAGGATTTTTTTTTTTAAAAACAGCATTATAGTTATGTAAAATCTATGCTTCTGTAATTTAAAACAATGTTACCCTGGAGTTTTAAACTTTCCAAAATGAGGATTTATAATGAAACACCTGACAAAACCTTAACATACAGATACTAATAAGTTATTCTGTAAACAATGAATCTGATTCAGATTTTTTTAAAACTACCTTATTTAGCCTAGCATGACTTCACTTGCTCCAGTGAAATAGTTTCCCCCATTTACCTTGTTGTGAGTGGCTGCAATAATGCATGGTATATGGTAAACACATGTTGGGGGATCTGTACAGATCACTTTTTTTAAGGTCTACATTGACAAAAATGGATAGTAGATGAAGTGAGGTTTCTAATGAGTTAGCCAGAAAAACACTTAATGAATAAAAATAAATGTGTGTTACTTCAAATGTCACTGTAGTCTCTATTTTTACCTCATAGCTGTTCAGTTTTCTCAGCCCCCCTGCCCTGTGACATTAAATCTGCCCAGCATTCTTGACTTTTTGGTTTCTGTATAATTTGGTCATTTTACTAATAGGGTTTATAGAAATACTATGTTCTGTTTAGAGGTAGTGTTACTTATAAGCAAATGGCAATTGTATGGCTATTCTAAGAGGCTGGAATGGCTCACTGAGGTATAATTCCAGCTGTTGCAGGCCTTAGGTGCTGACTCAGAATAGGACTTTGTGTTGCAGAATCCTAAACTGCTCTAAACTGTAATTCCAATGACAAGGGTGATAGCTGCTGGGGTGGGAAGGCAGAACTGGTAACTGGTCACTGTCTGAGCTAGAGCCCAGCTCAAAATCCAGTGCATGAGCACAGATTTGCACTAAAAGGATGACAGTGGGAGAGAAGGAAGCATGTAGTTGCTTCCAGCCATGAAAAACCAACTATAAATCAAGTGAGTATTTGGCATCTTAAGCAGATATACTAAGTTTTCCTCCAAGTATTTTCTGTCAAGGGTTTGATTGTGGGATTACTTAGCTTTGCAGGATGACTCAGATCATCCCATCTACTGTCTAGCTGAGTAACAACCTGACATCATTGAATCACCACAAGAAAACTCCAAAATACATTGAAAATCTGGGAGATGTCAGACATATCCCTCTTCCTAGATTTTGCAAGAATATTAGAAGGAAGATTCAGGATTGGAGAGGACATCACACTTTTGAGTTGGATAATGTTAACTTCATTCTTAGAATGAATGTTGACTACAAAATGTATATCCCTGACACATTGAATTGGGGATGTTCAAAAAAATCCAGAAAACTCAAACAATTGCTAATAAGGCCCTTAATATGTCAGTTTCCCATAATTTCTTCCACCAGTTGAATCACTTGAATTGCCATCACCTCTTTATCTCCTTGTGATACAGAGTACAGTGACAAATATACAGTGACAAAGTTTTTAGTAGACCAGTTTGGCTGGTATTCAATGAACACCTTATAAAACAGATCTAGCATTTTCTGCCCTCCAACAAATTTTATCTTCCTAGTTATTTTAGTGGGAAAGAAGCACAGTGCCAGGTATAGCCTCCCTTCAATGCATGCATGCATCTCCCATTAACTCCAGAGGGAATTATGCACACACATCAGGAGAAAAATATACCCCATAGTGATAATGGCTTGCATTTATATAATGCCTTTTATTCTAAAGCACTTTTCAAACTGCTCTACTGCTAATCTGATTAGAAGCTCCATCTGTAGAGTGTACCTCCATTACTCTGCTCTGCTAGCAAGCATAACATTTTCAACCCAGTCTATGAAAACCCTGAAGAAAGGTGTCACTGTATATTTATGCTCAGGTTTTCTCAGTGGTGATCTCTTCTTCCCTCTCTTATGCACAGTAAGTTGCAAATGCATACCCTGGTTCAATTTTTACTGTGGGATGCAAAATCCACAATAAAAAACAGAGACCACACAAAATGGCATGAGAATCAAAAAAACAATTTGGTTTTTGCTTTCAATAAAATCACTTGCCAAATCACCAATGATTTCACTGATGCTCATCACAGCCTGGGCCCTGGGGTATTAAGAAACTGACCCATTTTTCCCACAAAGTTTCATTAATGTATAATATATATGGAACTAGATAAAGAAATACTGGTTTACAATATAGGTCCTGAGCACAGGGAAATTATCAGTAGCTTAGCAGTGAGGAGAGTCAATTTCACAAATGAATAAAATTATTTCATCCTCTCAGCTGTGGCATGTCTGGGCATCACTGGTCTGCCAGGAACAGCTGCATGTCCAGGATTTTGGCATCTGACTGACAAAGGAGCACTGTACATTACTTAATGTACAAAAATATCCCTCAGTGTCTCTGAGGCAATCCACAGAAGGGAAGGCTGGAACACCCCTCACAGCAAAGCCCACCTGTGCCACAAAAACTGCCATTCTGTGGGGCTGCAAGGGATGGAGGAGGAGGAATAATGTGCACTCATGGGTAAGGGCTGCTGAAAACTACACCATACTTCTGTGACTCCAGAATAGAGCCTAAGAGTGGTTCATTGATGTACAAGCAATCTGCTTGTCTTCCAAGGGTAAATTTTACCCACTGCACTTTAAAGATTCATGTTCATTGCTTTCACAGTTGTCAC